>OZ026628.1:34168807-34431307 GCA_964020975.1 Hermodice carunculata | reverse complement strand
TTAATCAGTGAATTTTAGTTCATTCTGTATCCTATCACTTGATTTAATATGTGTTCCTTGTGTTTTGCTCTGAACTCACGATTCTGAAACTGCAAAGTCACCACCTTTTTTTTTTGCATGTTCTTGTTGGTAGTATTGGTTCAGTTGCTATATTTCAATGACGAACCACTTCCTATGAACAGCCACTGGCCAATCAGGACAGTCCAGTTTGTTTATCTCCAGGTGTCTCCACCGGCCGATATCAACACCTGAAGTCCTGATGAACATTTTTGTTACGCAGGATAACATGTCCATTGCGTTGCTCGATGATGACGCTCAGTTGAGCTCATACTTGCAAGGAACCCTATAACTCTTTTGACATCCCCTGTCCAATATGATAACAATAAGGCCAATTTTACATATTTTTGTCTGGTATATCCTTTTCACTGTTTTGAAGGCATGGTTTGGAAGCCAGTCTTACGTGGGATTCCCATCGAACATCTGGAGTTTTATTTTTGGAAGCTGCCTGAAACTTATGAAGTATAGCTACTGTTGCTGCCACACTTTTAAGGTTTGCATCAATGAATGTTTACGGTCGTCAATGAAAATAGGGACACATAGAGGCTTCCACGTGAGTGAGCTGACATTTGCCTGCGGGGGGCCTACCAGAATCATCTTGTTTGTCATTGCTTTTAGTGGCAAATAGACTACTTGTGCTTTGCATGAAGAATGACTTTTTTCCGACTGCTGTGAAAAAAAAATTATACGACTACCGGTACACATAATGCATCGTTCCATTTCTTGTTAGACATGTTTCTCGCTATCAGCCTTTGCCATTTCAGTTCCAATCTCCAGCTTTTTCCTTTTATGCTGTCGAGCCAACTCCTCCACAGCCTGTCGTTGTTGTTCTCTCACGGCAGCTGCTTGGCCCAGAAGCACAGCTTTATGCTGTGGGGCGATGGTGTCTGCCACCCTCTCACGGCTGTAATGCCATCATTAATGACCTGTATCTGTACAAGACGTTTATCACTTCTTGTTCAATTTCTGTAAGTAATATTCTGAATCGTCGCTAAAAGGGGCTGTTTGAGTCTTATCAGCGCAGCCAAAAAAAAAAAAATGTTAATGCATTTCTCCGTTCATCTGTTTTACTGCTTATTTGATTGTCATCATTATCTTCATCATCAGCATTATTATCAATCAATACCTATCAATCATTCTTTCTTGTCACTTATAATTTCTTTGTTTTTCTGTTCTGTTTCAGTTATACCGAATCAAAGGCATCCTCACTTCTTTCTTTCATTCGCAATTGGTTCTGGTTACGGAACTTCATGCCGTACAACAAAAACTGAAATTTATGGAACAAGCATGTTACACAGATCCTTCACTTTCACTGGCCTCATTAAATGGAGGTTCATCGGAAATACAGAAATATCGTATAATGTACAATGTGTGTAACCCATAAAACCTTGTAACGTAAGAATATAAATTCCACCATAGTATGCTGTCAATCACATCCAGATCACAATGCCTAAAAAAAGTAAAACCATAAACTATAACTTCCCCATAATACCTAATTTGATAACAATACTTTATGATGGCAATTTCCAAACCTATAGAAGGAGCTATAATTGTATCAAAATATTGACATACAGGCTTTAACATTCAATGTGTCAAACATCCACGGTAATCCTATCACCGTAAACCTTGTACGAGACGCATTATTGCCTACAGTAATATGTAAATTATATAGGCAGTTCCGGTGACACAAACCTCAGCCTCTGTTCAATACATTACTTTTGACAAGTTTATTCGGCACTCCATGCTCAGATTACAAATCTGTTGGTGTGTGGGTACAACAATTAAAAGCAACAGTCGGAATAATTACGTTTATGATTTAAGAGACAAGATGATAACTTAATTAAAATAGAGTGGATGCATTTTGATAAAATATTCCTGGTCACATGTCAGGCCCTAGAGTAGAAATACCTAAATACTTCAAAGATTTGAAGATGCACAAAATACATTCAAAAGAGACACCTTTATTTCTGGGCGCATCCACGGATAGCTGCAATGCAATCTCTGTTTGCGAAAACGTCACCAAACGACGTCCAAGCTGACTGATCGTGGCACGGTCCACAATTTTTGTAAAACTTAATATACCTTGCTCAAAAAGTCAATTGGCGCTCTTGACTCCCGGTTAACATCTTAAACTTTTGCCGATATGACAAATGCGTGCATAATATGTGTGCTACTTTCGTTATGTTATAACGATTCGTCATCCCAAAGTAATATTTTCTTCAATTCTATCATAATTGTACTTTGTCTGTTAATAAATGTGCCGGCCTTTACTAAGAATGGGCCGTTAATAGACATTGGTCCACAGCAATCGTTGGGAGATGACAGATCAACAATGGAATCTGGGAGGCAGAGATGCCTTCAAATCAGAAGCCCGGCTTCAGTCAACAAATGTATGTTCCAGGCTGATCATCCAGGCTTAAACGGGAACAAATATTAAACAACTTATTTGCCAGGCTCATGGCAGCTACAGTTTTTGAATCATTTGCTGGGTTCTAAGCGTCTGAGCAATTGCTATGTAACGTTAATATTCTGAACACCGTTTGGTGACCCCTATGTGTCTGCAGTAAGATGATAAATGGTTAAGAGATCTGAAAAATGGGAGAGTCATGGCCATGTTTGCTTTATGCAAAGTCAACAAATAGATGTCATAATATGTATATCTGTTTTCAAATCTGACAACTGAAGCCACGGTTGTAAGAACAAAACATACTAGAAAAGAAGATTTGCTTTAAAGCAAATCTGTCTGTGTGCCTTCAAAAGCTGTAAATATTAAATGGTACAACTTTTGTGCTTAGGTATTTTACATTCCATTAAACTTATGGCTGGATGACATTTCCAAGTCCAAATAACCTTGACCTTTAACCTTTAACCTTTACAGGTCACATGTAAATTGCAAAAATGTAAAGTGTTACAATACCACGATTCAAGTCCAACATGATTAGAATTGGATGGAAATTTGCCGAGTTATGGCTGGGTAAAACTTTCAAAGGTCCAGATGACATTGACCTTTGACCTTTAGGTCTCACATGTAATCTGCAAAATGTGCAGTGTTGCAATAGCTACAATTTGAGCCAAATATGATCAAAGTTGGATAAAAATTGACCAAGTTATGGCTAGAATAAAGCCACCATCGAAAGTGGCCTTTGACCTTGAAATGACCTTTGACCTTGAGATGACCTCTACCTGAAGTAAACCTTCACCTCAAAAATGATATCTTGGCCTAAAACTGACCTTTGACCTTGACATTTGAGATGGCCTTTACCTTGCTATGATCAAACTCCTATACACTGGGAACCATATCTACTATAGTATATAAGATATTGAAGATTTAAAACTTTAATTAGCCGTCATTTACATAATTTTGAAAAGCATGACTTCTTATTACAAAAAGGCCAGACTTCATCTATAGAAGTATAACTCTGCCAAGTTTGGAGTTTCTATGTGTAATACTTTTTAAATAAAATGTCGGACAAATATTTCTGGAAAGGAAGAAAGAAAGAAAGAAAGAAAGAAAGAAAGAAAGAAAGAAAGACAATATTTTGATAATGTGTAATGATATATAAACTACCACAGACTATGTCCTCATTCTTTTCCATTTCATTCTCATGAACCAAGTAGTCTTCTAAGCACGATACAACTTGTAGAGGTCAGTCTATTCCTAGTTGTGCATGCTTTGTTTACATTGAACACTGACCTGGCTGCCTGTGGCTTATGGAATTCCTGATCTTGCAACCTCACTGCAAGGAAAACTACAGCTTCCTGTGGCTTTCAGTTGAATCTGTTATATCTTACTCTATTAATTGATTATGTGTTGTTCCAATTTTCTAAGTTACGTCTTGTCTGTCTTGTGTAAACATGCCAAAAGCAGTCACACACGGCATTGTTTGTGCTACTCAGAGGCACACATACAGACAAGCATGCTGCCCGCAGCCTGATATCAAACCCAGGCTCTCTTATCTGGGCTAAAAGTATCAATTACCACAGCGGGCCCCAGAATCTTGACTGATACAATCTTCAAAGCCTTTGGTACTTCACATTCCATTACGCTTATGGCCAGATTAAAAAAAGGCCTGAATAAGCTTGACCCTTTTCTTTCACACTATTGGACGCAAAATTCCCCCCCACATCATAGTCCACGTAAAGGCATAAAATCATTTGTCAGAGCGGGAGCATAACTTTTGCCAAAACAGAGAACTTGTCGTTCAATACTATATATGCCTTGTGTTTGTACCGTTCCATATCCAGCCCACCATAACTAGGCCTTGTCTGGGATTCAAGCCGCGGACTATAAGTACGTTATAAGTTTCACGTGAAAACACATGGTTGTGACAAATGCCATTTTTCATGAACGGGTTTTCTTCATCTGAAATAACATTGTTCCAAAGCAACAAGCAACTTGTTCCAACTTGCCATGGTCAGAACTAAGCCTTCAGCACTCTCGCTGCCTGCACTTTTCTGTGGCAAACTGTTTACTAACACAAAAACGAAAACGTACACAAAATAAAGGAAAAACAAGAGGACTATGACTGGCATAAATTCAGCTGAGCGAGACTCAATAATATGAAAATCAGTATGAAAGGTAAACACTGACAACACATGTGCGTTACTAATGCAGATTGTTGTACAACATACCTATACATGTATATCCATTGAAGCTAATATTTAGATGACTACAAACGCTTCCAGATGTGCCCAGGTTACAAATTAATCTGACATCAAAGGTAGTATTATGTAAACGGGAAAAGAAACTCCACTTTAAACATGTTTCAACAAATGTCAAAGTTAACAAAATATATATGTGTGGTGCCGGTAGCGTCACCACACCTTGCTGAAAAGGCTTGACCCTGAATAAATTTTAAAATAAAATACCTCAGAAAAGCCATTTGAACAATATTGCACAACAAGCAGTGTTGTTAGTGGTGGTACTGGTGGTTTTTTTTTCTAGTTTTTTTCTTTTCTTTTCTTTTGTTTTTGGGTTTCTTTTTATCATAGGGGGTCCAAAATGTAAAAATTGGAAGGCAGAGAGACGACACACCGACGCTAATGTACGGGGCTGTGATATAAGCTCCGGAGAGTGATAAGTCAGTTGAGTTAAAAACAAGTTTTACAATGATATAGGTAATTGCCTTAAAGAGAACTACGTGCAGGGGAGTATAGTGTTAGCGATATCAGCCATTTATCTTTTAGTCGTTTTTGTTTGAACCATTAAAACCTGTGGCAATGACCCACCTTTGGGCGTATTAATAAAGGCTTTCAAACTATTACTTGAGGCTATTAGTATTTTTCAAGTACAAAATGTTCTACAGCGACATGTGATTTATGTTGTACGACTCTATGCAGAATTGAGAATCAACTTCCACAATATGCTTTGGACTCAATACAGTTACACATTTATTGCAAATTTAAATTAATTCTTATTACCTGAACGGTAAAATCATTTGGTGGATACAGTCGAGATTATTAATTTTTGTTTACATTTGAAATAATGTGTAACGAAGAGTTTATAGGACATGCTTGTGCTTTAAAAATACCAATATTTTAACTCCTATACTTTCTTTCATTTCTACAAAAATATGAATCATAACATTGTATTCCTTACAGACTTCGGATTCAACCCTCCCTCACTGCCCTTATGTGACCTGCATAATTTGTGATGTTCCAGCTGTTGGTTACTCACCAGGAAAGCCCGAAAACCAAATTGAGAAACTATGGGACTGTTCGGGACATAATTATGATGATGGAAATCATAAACAATTGTCATAACTTGAATGGCTAGCTTTAATATTTACAGAGGAGCATAAACTATGGGCCAATGCAGTTTGCCATGTGTTATATTCTACGATGGCAATGCTTAAGGTAAATGACAAGAAAATATTATTCACAAGTTAGCATTTTACCCAACAGCTTTGGTCAGTGTCCCTGAGCGACCTTTCCGGGCGCTCTGGAATTAGCTGCTGTAAATGTCAGTGGCTAAGACGAATGACCTTGTTCAGTTACAAAATCAGTCCACATGTACCATTTATTCTGCGCTCTCCCAGGCAGGCATGTTGCTCTTGACATGCCTACGTCTGCTGTCCTGATCTTTGGCCTGTAACGTTCACAGTAATCTTCATCAGAGATTTTTTTTAAGAAACAAATTCATGACATGTGCCATTATCCTCGCGGCATTTCGTAGAAAACAATGGGTAGGTTTTTTTTGTTTTGTTTTGTTTTTTGTTTTGTTTTGTTTTTTTTTTTAACTCTTTTTCAGGAGAAATGAGTTAATGAGCAGGAAGAAAGGGACAAAATCTGTGCCGCTGTGCTGTGATATATCTATGTTTTACTGCAAACTCCACCGTTATACCGTCATACCATGACGCACACGTCTTGACGTAAATACCACGAGGAAACACCTTCATGCACCCTTACACCCAATGTTTCCTGGATTGGGCCGGCACAAACATGGATAACTATGAATCTAAACAGACGCTTGGTACTATGGCGGAAGCTTCAGGTATGGAATGTGCTCAATTTATCCTGATGTTGAGTTACCTGGTGAGGTAAATGAATAATTCGGTTGCAAACAAATTCCTTAAGGAATATCTTTTCTTGGTACCAAGAAGAACATGTGAGAGCACAGAAAAAAAATTGCAATGGTGTTGAAGATTTGACTTCAAATTTTAGCATGAATATGCCAAATGGCAACTTCGGTCTAGAATGCTATGCAAGATTCGCAACAAGCCTGGTCATTTGAACCCCATTCTAGCTAACCTCGGCCTAAAATCTGATAAAAACCCACTTTTCTCCTTTGATGATAAATCAATTACTTAATTACCCATTGCTAATTAAAGTATATCATTATTTCTCTATTTATCTATAATGCAATCAGTAATTTGACAAACAAAATATCCTACAGCAAGGTTCTGACTATCCCCAATGACGTGGTGTACTTCGTCATGACATATGGTTTTTTTTGAAAGTTTTTAGCAACATTTGCATTAAATATTGTTTACAAGAGGAAAGCGAGACAGAAATTGCTATCAGTATAAACAATCTCTATGAGGCTTTGGGGCTCTTAGCCACAGAAGCGAATTCCTCTCAGTATTACGAGTCTCAGATATAGTACAGCTGATGACAGGTCGGTGCAGGATCTGTTACCTATACGCCATCGCTAATACTGGGAAGAAAGTTCTTTTCTAATTTATTTCATACGGTACCTCAATGTACTGTAGGCCTCTGTGGATATTCTTTTCTAAAAGCTGTGTAACTTAACTGCATGCTGGGTACGGTAATGCTTTAAGAAATTGTTTTTTTGTTTTTGTTTTTTGTTTTTTGTTTTGTTTTTTGTTTTTGTGGGAAATATCAGCACTGATATTTTGAAAATATCAGAAACTGCTGCGCTGATAACACATTTGTGTCCGATAGCGTATACACATATCATTCATAATGGAGAAAAACAAATCTTAAGCTCTACCTGCGACTAGATCCATGCAATAATTACAAGTACCTAGCACAGGGTATTATCATCTGACATTTTTATTGCCCACCTGTACACAGCCGCAGGTACAACATGTTGTATTTAAATGATGAGTTTTGTGCGCCGTGCAACATTATATCTGACTTGTGTTTGAATATCCTGAAATCAATTTCCATGAATGGCAATGTTGACTTTGTCATGTGTGACTTGTATATGTGTCACTGGTATTATACACACTTTTGATATTTTTCATCTATTGACATGGATTTTGTGTCATATATATATATATATATATATATATATATATATATATATATATATATATATATATATATATATATATATATATATATATATATGTGTGTGTGTGTGTGTGTGTGTGTGTGTGCGTGTGTGTGTGTGTGTGTGTGTGTGTGTGTGTGTGCTTTTTATTTATTTTTATCATTTGCTTTCACACAGTAAAAATAACATAGAACCTTTAATGATTTAGATGTAATTGTTACTCATCGAGTCTATATTTTCTGCTCCCTAATTAGCTTTCGAGTCAAGAATACTAAATCCGGCTTCAATCACCTGTCGATCATTTGAACGCTAAATTCCCGGGAAATGTTTTCGGATCGTGTGTACGGGTTCCTCATGTTTTCCAACAAGCTGCTTGCACCCATGATAAGAAACTCTATGCCCAAATCACACTACTGTTTGTGTTCTCCATTTAAAAAAATCACAGCACATGACCACTAAGTGGTCATATCTGCGCAAAATGAGTGCGTCCCGTGAGAAATACCCTACGGCAAAAACGAAGGACCATGGCGCTTCTTTGGAAAACACTGTTAAGCGACATGGCATGGATTCAGCGTGGAGGGATGAAAAAGTCATCATGGATCCCTCGTAAAAGATAGTGGAAAATAGCTGATCACGTGGTAGGATTGTTTTTCGCTACACATGACCATGTTTACTCTTGAGTTGCAAGGCTATGGGAGACATTTCTTTCTTTTGATTGTGATAGGCATTTCCCTTTTTCGAAATTCATGGGTTTTTTTGTTTTTGCTTTTTGCTACTTCCTTATTACACTGGGGCAAAATGGCCAAAAGTGACACCTCCTGGTCCCTCGAAAGTGTCTTGGAGATAGCTTTGTGGCTAGATATAATATCTGCATGAAATGTGGGGTAGGATATGCACTGGTAGTAAAAATGTGACCTTCATTTGACCTTAATATGAGCTTTATGTATGAAACATATCCATGTTTTTGCACCTGGCCAAATTTACTCTCACATGTGCACACCTACTATCAACATGGTAATAATCATTGGTAAGTTTGGAATATCAGGATATTTCTGAAAAAAAGTGTGGCTTATGACTCAAAGTTAAGCTATTTTCATAAATTCTCCCAAAAAGGTCATTTTCCAAAATATCATGATAGGTTTTCAAAAAGGGGGTCAGAGATGCTCACCTAGAGAAATAGCGTAAAGTGTAGATGATTCTGAAAAACAAGTTTGTCAAAAATAATTAAATTTAAATGAATTTAGGTCGATGTAAAATTAGAGCATCGTTTTTGATTTTCAATCCCCAAGATGGCCGCCTCCTTGCTGAACCATTTCATATAAATGGGCATAACCCCCCTTAAATTTGGATCTCGTGAGGATCCTTTTTTAAAATGTATCTACTTTTTGAGTCCGAGGTGCTAGATGTTCTCTTATTATTCCTCACGCCGTTGCCTGGCAGTAACATTGGAATTATTATAACAGCATATCCCTTGGACTTTTATTCCTTTTAGATCCAAATTCGATTTCTGTTCAAAATAGTCTACATTAAGTTTTTGAAAACTTTACCTTTTTCGATTTCTTTTATTTCAACGAATACAATTATCAAAACGGCGAAAAAACCCCTCAAATTTGCTTCAGTTACTTATCATTTGTCAGTCAAGGTCACATGAAGGTCACCTTATAAGCAATAGATATATGTCATTTCCATGTATCCTTACATATCGTAATTATGCAAAGTATCATTGAACGAGACTATGTACAACCAGTGGAACATGCGTGACGTCCTACTCTTGGCCGTTTGGCCCAATTGTGTATTTTCATGCTAATTGTCATAAAGAGGGAAGCTTCATATGACAGTGTTTGGTGCGTAAGTACGTCAAGTATAAACGTTCTCATGTAGAAAGCAGAATTTTACAGTAACCTGGCGGTGAATCTTCAATATTTTATTGTTTAAGTTGTACTGGTATGAGCACGAGGGTAAGGAATAAAAAATGCATCAATGTGAAATTTTAAACCTTATCTTCTGGACTTTTCACTGCAGTTCTATAAATTTTGGCGCGTGTTGAATGTCGCGCAAACGCGATATTTCCTTAAATTATAAAATTTTGAGCATTTTAATTTCGCGCAATCCAATGCCATACAATGTAGTGAAATGCAATGCAACTTATTTTCGCGCATTTTGATTTCGCGCTATGGGTGGTAGCGCGAAAAACGCGAAATTAAATCGAGCGCGAAAATTTCTACAACTAAAGGGATAAATTTTACCTGCAACTGTTATACCTGCAATCTAGTACGCCTTTTCGGGCAGAATGCTTGGCCTTTAGCTTAAGTTGTCTACCTGCGGCTGTGTCACAACGACCCGGCACAAGGTTGCATGGCCGTGGGTCTCAAGCTTGTGAAAGCGTCTGGAGATCTTGCTGACGTCTAGTTTCTGCGCTCCTGTCATGTGGAATCTGAGGCGATTCTGTTAAGAGGAGACTGTTCACTCAGCACATACATTGCCTCCTAAAGGCCCTCTAAAACCACTCATAATTTCTGTGCAGAACGCTGAGCGTAACCAATACAGAGTTCGTGTTAATTACAAAGAAAGAAAGCCGAACACTCGCGAGAAAATGAGGAAAGTTTAGAATAATATGCAAAGAGTTCTTAAGTTCATTTTTTATTATGCAAATCGACTGAATACTTACAAACAATTTTATACATATATATATATATATATATACGTTTTTCCCGAGACGCGATGTTTAAACTCCATTGAAACGTCGCAATTTTAACATAGAAATCAATCGGAATTCTCCTTCTGTCTGACGCTGAGATTTGATACTTGTCTAATTATAGAATGGTTTTAAATATCACTGAACGATTATATATTGATATTATTGCGTTTAAACGACAAGCTGAAAGGGAAAAAGAATAACAGTTCTAATGCTAAGGAAGTATTTCCCGACCAACATTTTATATACCGGAAACAATCTGTGCTATATTATTATTAATATTACTTTATTTCGTACACATGAGGTAAACTGTTACATACAATATGTGTGAGAAGAACAGAAGGCAAACACGAATATATATATATATATATACATATATACATATATATATATATATATATATATATATATATATATATATATATATATATATATATATATATATAATCACTCAAGTATGTCCATGGATTGTTGCATAGAACACGTTCACATGTGGGAATTGTTCGTTTTTATGACACTCAAAGAAAGAATGCTGTCTCACATATTTCTTGTCGGTTAAGTCCACTGTTTGAAACTTCATGTTATATACTTTATAACGTTTACACTGTTTCGTTTGGACTGCGTCAACATAGGCGTCAACCCCCAAAGGCTCTGCGACCTCGACGCTTTCATAAAAAGTACATAAAATATTCAATTCTCAACTGAAAGCAACCCTGCTAGCATTAAATAATGTTCCTGATTACTTTACCCACGGACACAGAATTGCCAAAATTAGTGATCAAGACACGTCTGGGTTTCTCCATTCTTAATTTTGATATCTATAAATTTCACTTCATCCCACGTCCTACATGCTCTTGCCTTTACCCTACTGAAGATCTTTATCATTTTCTGTTCCTCTGTTTTCAGGATCCAAACTTAAGAATAAAAAATGTTTTAAAGCTCTGTTAACCCCATTATGGCTCATCTTGTCAACCCAAACTTGATTATACACTTACATGTAGCAAGTGACAAGTTAGCTAATATTCTTCTTTTTTGTTGCAACGACTTTTCCATTGCCCTCAACATAAAAATGTGATGCATATTTTATTGGCAACTGCACAACTTTTTGAACATTACATTTAAAACTTTCCAAAAAAGAACAGAAAACCCCTCTTGGCAAATTTTAGTAATTTACCAACACACCCCCCCCCCCCAAAAAAACAGGAATATCCAACCACTTTTGGGATAATTTTGTTCATTTGTCCAAATTAGGTAGGTCTAGCCCCAATACAATCTGAAGAAATTAACAAAGTAATTTCAATCTTAACATGGTAGTCTATCGCTGTGTTAACCATTGGATCTTGATTCCTGAAAATAGGTATCTGCCCTAAAACGTGTGTTTACATGGATATTTCTCTATCAAGAATTCTCTGATCTTAATGAAATAAAAACTGATTTACCTGAAAATTCTCTAAAGCAAAAACGTGTTATCTATTTTCTGAGACGTGCTCGTTCTTCATTGCATGCATATCAAAAATGAAAAGTCCCACGCAATTTATCAATTTGATAAAAACAACCATTTTTCAATTTTTAGGTATAACCATTGCAAACAAACAGATACAGTTACGAAAAATCCTTGGCATAGTTTGCTAATATACGTATTGGGAATATAATGTTACAAATTTGACCATTTCCATGAATTCATATATGGCTCCACCGTCTATCCCAATCCCTTCTTTCTAATAAGTATATTTACACCAAATTTGATAATTTTATCTTAAGTATTTTTTGAGAAAGATCCAAAATTTTACCAACCCGCCCCCGACTTTGTTCACCCAATACGCGTGTGCTTATACAACTTTGAATTTTGATTTTCATCTTAAGTGCAGCCAGATGCTGCAAAAATTGGTATCAATTGAATATATAGTGAAGTCACATTTCCAGGCTGGACATTACTTTAAAATGTTCATAGCTTGCCACTGCCAATTTCAATAATTCTGCAATGACGTAACATGTGATAGTGAGATACTTAAAGACGATGCTGATGTTTGGGCTTTTTTTACAGTGAAAACTACGTCTGCAAACGATGACGTGAATTTAGCTATCAACATAAAGGAATTAGGCAAGTCTTATGGAAGCAAATGCAGGCGGGAGAGGCCCGTGCTTGACCGGTTCAATATGCAAGTGCCAACCGGCGCAATGTAAGTGACGTTGTACTTGCCTCCTGTATGACATATGTGGACAAACTTTGTTACATATATCAGGTAAAAAAAAGACCCAGTGCAAACCCCATACTCAACCTGTGGCCCTGTTCTTTCTAAAAAGTATAGTTTACATTCTAAGTTGTGTTTACGTTGTTTACTACAGTAAATTAACAATGCGTGTTATTTGCATTGTCAACTGCAGTCCATTTTACAGTCCGTGCTTTGCTCATTTTGTTTTACAGAACACAAGTTGCATTCCGTGCTGTGTTTACGTCCATGAGTGCGATTTAATTTACATTCCGCAACCTGTTTACATTTACAGGAATACAAGTAGAACTAGAATTTGATTGTATTATTTTCGTAACTCAACGACCATCACGTGATCGCCTTCTGTTACTGATTCGACCCATGGCTTTTCCTTGGAATGAAATGTATTTCTTCCTTCTTCGTAAGCTTCTTTGTCTTCTTCTGTAAGTGAAAAATTGTAACCCTTTTTTGAGAAATTTGTAGGTTTGATAATTGAAAACAATGCAGAACTATGTAATTAATTACCAATTGTGGGTAACATATTCTTCTCTAGTTTGAGGTCATTTAATGCTTAATTTTTAGTTCACCCTGGTCATGCAGTAGTTGTGTTAACGGCAGAATTCTGACTGAATGTATGTATATATATATATATATATATATATATATATATATATATATATATATATATATATATATATATATATATATTTATATCTATATGTATGTATCAACGATACCGCTGTCCTGGTTACAGTGGAGCAAATGACTTCATTAGTTAAGGTCATAATCATAACACATCCCTTTCCTTGTGTAATATAAGGTGAGATGAATATTCTAACAAAAGTTTGATTTCCACTGTACTGATGCTTTTTGGTGAACTTTATGTTGGTCTACGATGCAATAAATGGATAGAAGGATGGATAGATAGATAGATAGATCGATAGATAGATAGATAGATAGATAGATAGATAGATAGATAGACAGACGGACTGGTGGACGGACGGACTGACGTCTCCTTTGAAAGTTAAAAGCTTCATACACTATTCCACCATACCGACATTGGTATAAACAGGTAAATAGTAATACAACTTTTAGCACCATAAAGATGACTAGAGGTGTTATAAGGTAAAGTGTACTAAGGTATTAGCTGAAAGCCACCTCTTCCACTGTACTGGATGAAGATTAAAAAGAAAGAAATCCTGCAAAAAGTTAGTATGATCATGGTTTTCTGACTTAAGACGGACTAGAGAAAATTCTCTAGGTGGGTTAAGTATACTTTACCCCGGGTACTTTCCCCTTACCACTCTAAACACTTTGAGGACTATACTTTGTCATTTCAAACTCCATCTTGACACAATTTGACTAATGTTCTTGAGTTAGCGTTGTATTTATTAGGTATTTGGTCATATCTCTGGAAACATTTCAGCAGAGTTTTGTGTAGTTGTTGTTTTTTATAACCTTTGTGTTGTAATTTATGCAACAAAGTTCTAACCCTATAGACAAAATCGCTTAAAAGTGTGGTGTTTCTAGCAATGCGTATGAATTGTCCGATACAAGCTCCAAATGCTTGTTTCTCTGGAATATTCCCTGTCAGGTCAGGGTAGGAGATAATATCAAATTTGAACTAGTCTCTCTTGTCAAATATTTTTGTTACATACTGGTTGTTCTTTGTTTCTATATCCAGATCAAGGAAAGTAGCATTTGTATTACTTTCATTTTCCAGATTTAATATTAGTTCTTTGAGATATATGTTTTTCCAATTCCCCTTTATTTCATCTCCATTGTTTAAAGCACACGGGTCATCTATAAATTTTCTTGTGTGAGAATAGGGTCTTCTTGCAGCTGTAAAGTTTGTTTTTGCCAATTCGTCCGTCCATTTTGATTCATAAAAATGTAAATAAAGGTTGGCAATATATGGGGCTGGATCTGTTCCCATTGGTATGCCTACTATTTGTTGATAGACTCTAGGTCCAAAGCAAAAGTATGCATTGTTGATAATGTATTCTATCATTTGAGCACACTCTTGCTTCGTGTAAGATATTCCGTTGTTCTTACCTTTATCCAATTTAGCTTCAGCACCAGATATTTTAATATACTGACATGTGCCACTTCTGACGCTTTATCCAACATTGAAATTAACACGTTGTTTAAATCTGTCAAGTTGATCTTTGTATACAATGTTGAGAAATCAAAAGTTTGAATTGATTTGGCACCATTCTTTTTGTTGATTTTGTCAATGTCTAGTAGAATATCACTTGTGCTATCTGTAATCCGCATTCTATTCACTCCTGTGTACATTTTCACTTTTTTGCAGTAGTTAGTATGTAAATTTTTGACAAGTTTGAGGACTTAAGTGAGTCGTTTGGCAACTTTTTTCGAAACACACTTCTTTGCTGCAATGATGAATCTGAATTTAACAGGGCTTTTATGCATTTTGACAATTGCATAAATTATTGGTAATTTCTTGTCCTCATTTGAGACAATGCATTTCAACTCCTTGTTTTTATCCACTTGGTCCTTGATAACAGTATCCGAGGTTCCTGCCCGTTGATAACTTTCATTATTTAATTCACTCAGTATTGTATTAATGTAGCATGGTTTACAAGTTAGTGCAATGTTATTACTAACTTTGTCAACAGGTGTGATGACAAACTTGTCATGTAAGTCTTGTAATTCCTGACTACAATGTGAATCCTTCAGCACTTGCTTTATCTGTCTCCACTTTTGAAGAGGTCCTTTTCTCAGGTATTTAATTCTTTCATCCACTTTCTCCATTACTTTAACTTTCCATTCATCAAATGCCTTGTTATAGATTCATTTCTTATTACTATGTTTCTTAATGAAACTGTTGAGTCCTCTTTTAATCTCCTTCTTGCCTTTGTGAAGTTGATGTTATGTCTTTCTCTATAGTTCGGTCCTCTTTGAAACAAATGTCTCAATTTCTTGTTTTAATGATTCTTAAATCACCCGTGATTACATGCTTGTGGTTTTTATCCGTATACTTCTTGAAAGTAGTGTTACATTCACAAGTTTGACTATCCATATTCCAGCTGACTAAGTCCACGTCATCCATTATCCGATTGTAGTTGAAGACCTTATTACGAATGCTACAAGAGTATCTATAAGCAGCTGTGACATCCTCCTCAATATAGTTGCTGACTGAATTTTCAACTTCCGAAAGTCTAAGAATACTTTGAAGATTTATGTCCTTGATAGCTGGATTTTCATAGTCTATTGCCACAGGATTCATGTGTTTCTTTTTCTTCTTACTTCCCCATGTTAGTTCTTTCTTAAGCTCCAATTAATGTTGTATCATGTCTTGTACTAAAAAGACAATCCTATCTGTTAACTTGCTGTCATTTGTTACTTCATGATCCAGAAGCAACTGTCCCAATTGTTTGAGATTTTTTTTCTTCATTTGTGGTAAAGTTTTATTGATGTAGTATGTAGTTTCTTTGATTACAGTTTCTAGGAGTACGTTGAATACATGTTGAGCTGGAAGAGATTCTTTATGCGTTCTGTGTTTACTCTTATGTTTGTTCTTCTTTTTTCTTCTTTTGTTGAGTATGTCATATGCATTATCATTCTCTGCTCTTTGATCTATGTTCTTATCACATCCATTATTCAAACCATAGGGATATACTGTTCGGAGTTCTTTCATCCAAAATGTTTCTCTGTTACTTCGCAATCTTGCTGTTTCCTTATTTATCATTCCATTTGAGTATTTTCCTGGTTGTTTTATTGTTTCAATAATTTGGACTTTAAATGTTTTGTTCTTGCAAAGTCCACTAGTGAAGTGATCCACCAGAATCGTAGAATTGGATCCTTTGTTCGGGTGTCTTATTCTATTCCTATGATCATTGAATCTTTCTTTCAATTTTTGGTTGGTTTCACCGACATACTGACCAGAGCAATTATCACAAGTCATCAGATAAACCGGACGGACCGAATGACCGACAGACAGACAGACAGACAGACAGACAGACAGAGAGAGAGAGGGAGAGAGAGAGAGAGATATGCAGGTCGCACCGGCTTCCATCATGCCTCTGAAAGTAGGAGATGCAACTTACGCTTCGCAGTTGGACCCGAAAACCTACAGCAAATTAATGTAGTTCTGATATTAATCAGCGCAAAAAACATTTCTAATGATGCTCCGTTGTACCTTTGTTGAACACGAGGTTTATGGGAAACGACTATGTGTCATTCACGTCGTTCAATTGTACTTGAAGTACTGCATGCGCTTCGCTTTAGATTTGTCTTCATGTCTGCAAAGTTTTACCGCATGTACCGATCGACGATTGCTGTAGCGGACTGGTTTGTGTGCATGGAATAAGTTGTTCATAATGTGTAGGAACCGGGTAATAAGGTCCAATATTAGTTTGCAAGTTTCTGATAGTGGAAACTAGTAATATTATCGGCCAGGTCATTGACATAAACCTAATATAAACGTGGGCCAGTCTGGACCCATTGGGTAAACCTGCTTCAACCGGGAGCCAACTCGATTCTCGTTCTGAAATAACCATCCGTTGAAAACGGTTCAAATGATAGTCCTCAACCCAAGATACCAATGAGTTGCCAAAGCGGAGTGTCCAAATTTTAAAAAGTAAACCTTTGTGCCATACTTTATTAAAGGCTTTGAAAACATCCAAAAGACCATACATATTTCATCTCCGCAGTCAACACAACTGTACATTTTGTGGGTGATACTTATGAGTTGGTTCACAGTGGAGTCGCCCCTTCTGAAGGCAGAATTTTGTCATGTAAGAATATTGTTCTGGCTCAAGTATTCATAGAATCTATTGAATACAAGTCTCCCGATTACTTTGAGTATATGGCAAGGAAGTGTAGGTCTATAGTTGGATTTTGTTTCGCTATCACGTTCAGTGCTGTCCAGCTGAAAATCTCTGTAGCAAAATTTTCTTTCCTTGTAGCATTTTTTTCCACTTCTTTACATAAGAAACATTTATTTTGGAGAAAATCTGTAGCAGTTTTAAAGGGTTTTGTAGCAAAATTTTACTACAATGCTCCAGTTGGACAGCCCCAGACGTTTTCTTGTACACAGGACACCGATAAGATTTTTTTGCACTGATCGGGAAACCGAGAAGTGGCCAAAGATGCATTCTATAGTCTGCAAAAAGAAGTCGAAATATTTGGCCCAATTACTATCAATAAATAATGGCCAATTCCATCCGGACCCGCAGCACTGGATGTTTCAAGAAACTTCAAAGTACTTAAAACATACTGTTCACTAACAGAAAAAGGCTCAAGTCTTATCAGTAACAAAGTGGGCGTCGGGCAGAGAGGCAGGAGCTGGATCTTCTGGTAGTTTGTATTGACTGGCAAAATACGTGTTCAATATGACTGCTTTTTCATGTTTTTAGTAATAGCTGTCCATCCTCTATTAATGGAGGGAAAGGGCTGGAATACTAATGTTCCGGATTCATAAATATCACAAAAACGATGTAGGCCTACTTTACTCTTTTGCTATAAGCTTAGCTGACTGACAAGTCGGGAGAACTAAAAAGTGATAGGGCCTACCAGGTCTCTTTGTTTTTGGGAGAAGTAATGAAATTTGTGTTTTGGGTGGTTAGACCCATACATTTTGGAAAAGAACTAGTGTCTGCAGTTAATGATGAATATTTCTAAGGTTGAGAGGACCGGTTTAAAACCACCAGTTGCCTTTTATGGGTGACTGCCTGTCTCAAGTCAGGAGTGAAATTTGTTTCTACACATTGGTATTGGAAGATAAATGTTGATGCCTTGGCAAGTTTGGAATCCCTTTGCTGTCATTCTTGGGTTAGGAATTTATGAATATGGATGATGTTTTACTGTACTATTTGCATCCCAGAACTGACGCGGAACCAACGTCCAAAGGTGCGGTACTCAAGGACTCGTTGAGCTCGTCAAAGTCTGTCTTATTAAGTTTTACGTTTCAAATATTTTTTGGATGGAAAAGAGAGAGTGATGTGCAGTAAACGACAGAATGATCAGACGTCGATATGGGAGGTAAAATGCCACTATCCAAAATAAAGCCTGGAGAATCCGTAATAGGTAGATCCCATAAGGATTCAGGAAATTCCGTCGAACATGTGGGTGCATTAATAATTTGAACTAGATTGTTGTTACTGTAATTTGCTTTTGTTTCGATGTGTTCTTATTTTCGCTTATTTCGCTGATGGCACAAAACCGTGACAATAAAAACACAGTGAAATAGTATTTTAACATTGTTTGAATGGGAATTATATCCAAAACAGTGAAATTAAAACTACAGTGAAATGTCAAAAATGCAAAAACCGTGAAATTTTAAATAGGCGAAAATAAAGCAATCTACAGTAGTAACAACATTAAATAGGCGGAGTTTGCTACCGGCATGTTCTGCGTTCCAGTCTGTCAATGAAATCAGCAATAATGACTGTGATATTTGGATTATGTCCCAAGGTAGCAGAAATGGAACTAGACAAGAAGATTTCGTCAAAAGAAAATCTGTCTGTGGGCTTTCAAATGTTGTAAATAATAAATACTACAATTTTTGTCCTTTGGTGCTATACATTCCATTAAGCTTATCGCCGGATGAAAATTTCAAAGTCCAAAAACCTTGACCTTTGACCTTTACAGGTCACATGTAAAATTGCAAAAAATGCACATTGCTACAATACCCACAATTAAGACCAACATGAACCAAATCGAGTGAAAATTTACCAATTTATGGCAAGATGAAACTTTCAAAGGGCCAAATGACCTTGCCCTTGGCCCTTTAGACGTTACATGTTCTTACAAAAACGTGCAGTGTTGCAGTACCTAAAATTTGACTCTAACATGATTAAAATTGGATGGAAATTGGCCGAGTGATGGCTGGATGAAAACTTCAAAGGTTCAAATGACGTTGACTTTTGACCTTTAGAGGTCACATGTAAGTCTAAAAAATGTGCAGTGCTACCATAGCTACAATCTGAGCCCAACGTGACCAAAATTGGATAAATATTGACCAAGTTATGGCTAGAAAAAATCCAACGTCGAAAGTGGCCTTTGACCTTGAAATGACCTTTGACCTTGAGATGACCTCTGCATGAAGTAAACCTGGACCTTTAAATGACATTTTAAACTAAATTTACCTATGACCTAGACATGCCCTTTGGCCTTTACATGACGTTGACAATTGAGATGACCTTCGCCTTGCTATGATTGAACACCTATACACTCAGAACCACATTTACCATAGTATGGAAGATATCGAAGATTTAAAACTTTGATTAACCCTCATTTGCTTAATTTTGAAAAGCATGACCTGTCATTATACAAAGGCAAGACTTCATCTGTAGAAGCATAATTGTGCCAAGTTTGGAGTTCCTACATACAATACTTTTTAAATAAAATGTCGAACAAGTTTGCCTGTAAAGAAGGAAGGAAGGAAAGAAAGAAAGAAAGAAAGAAAGAAAGAAAGAAGGAAAAAAGAAAGAAAGAAAGAAAGAAAGAAAGAAAGAAAGAAAGAAAGAAAGAAAGAAAGAAAGAAAGAAAGTAAGAAAGAATAGAAAAATAATATGTCTGTGTTGTCACACAGACATAATTAGAAAGATTATCAAGAAAACTCGTTCTGACGTACACGGGTTAACCTGCGGAGGATAATATACACCAATGCTGGCATTCCCATTTTTTTGTGTTTGTTTTTTTCATTCTATCCATAGACATTCACTCTGTGTATATTCCAAGTCAGGTCGATGGATAAATGGCAAAGAATTCTTTACAAAGATTGCCACACCTTCCAGACCAACTTGCATGTTTTTGCGCAATGGTGATTGAAAGTCGTCAATGGACAAAAGCTGATTTGGATCTGAATGGTCAAGCTATGTTTCTGCGAGGTTCATAACGTCAATGCCTTTAGACGCTACAAGGTCAGATAATTCGTCCAACTTGTGTCGGCTTTCCAGACCGCGCACATTGGCATGGCCAATTGATATGTGGTTTTTTAACCCTTGCGGGCCTGGGTTGGGGTGGATATCATTAATAAGCAACGAAAGACCAACTAAGTGGCGGGCCCATCGCAAAGATCAAGGAAGTATGAACGCAAATGTTAGCGACGTAGGTATGTGGTCATTGAATACACCGACCCGAGAAATTACCAATTACATGAAAACCCGCCATTACTTTCGGACAGGTATCCACTACCGGGGCAACCTTCTCTCCTAAGCGCCAGCTTTCACTCAACAGGAGGTGTGCCACTTAATTCGTAGCCTCTGGGCGACTTCATTGTCTGAAGTCCCTAATCTGGGGCCCACCGCTGCCTACAACTGCTAACCGTATAGTGTTGTATTTCCAACTTCAAGTAATGGTCACTCTGCAAAAGTCCCGTTATATATTGTACATTACATTCATTCGACAAATTAATTCTTCCTTTAACACTAATCACTTTTATTTTGGATACTACCTCTTCGAACTATCGAATCGGGACTAACCCACAATGGCTGCCATATTGTAAATTATGGATTCCGCACTCAATGGTTTGTAATAAATGAGAATAGTATTTGGGAGATCTGGGATGCAGTTATAAAAAGACAAAAGTACATATTTTGCAAATATTTCAGAGCATCAATAATAATATGATATATGCTGCCGCCGCGATTCACTTTGATATCCAAATCAGATGTATTTTTGTACGGCATTGCGCAATGCTCAAAATGGCGTTCACCGGGTGCCGGTTGGTTCAAGGTCTCTCGTGTTGCATTTGGATTTGTAACTAACGATGATAACTGCTTCAGACAGAACCGAGCAGACAGATTAAAGTTAAGATAGGAAGTCACGTTTTACAGTACTTTAAGGACCGTTTGCCGTGGTAACTCAGAGAACGATCACCTGGAACCTAGCGAAATATTACGATAACGATCATCGAACAAGCATGGCTATGCCTTACTGACCTTTGTGCTGCTATGCTGTTTCGCCGGCCCAAGTTAACCCTGCAAACAATTTGAAATAAAATGCTGTGAGTTGACTTGACGGCAAAAATTAAGGCACATGACGGCCAATTTCTTGATAAAATCAGGGACGTGTTACAGATGGACTACCAACGGGAGCGCTAATCCCTTTACTGGTCAACTGGGCGCGATGACTACAAAGCGTGTTCACTAGCGCCGCTCAAGTTAATCCCCCCTGCTCAGTCCGTTTGTTGTTCCATCTATGTTTCGGCGTTCGGTTGTATCGGGTTACATACATCAGGCTTACATCGGGTGTGCTATTGTACCAAGTTCAAAAACGGAGAGTTTTATGCGTGCGCAACCAGTCTCATCGTTTGAATCAGAACCGTGCGAGTCCATCGATGTGTTTTTCGTTGAAATCGACGGATAAAAGGGCTAGTTTTTGCATTTTTTCTGTCCAAAATGATGCAAAGTTAGACAGCTTGCGTACGTAATAACTCCTTACGCCGTAATTAGCAATAAAAAATGTAGTTTTAGATGGATAGTGTATGCAGGTAGGATCATGATGGTGGTTTCATTTCTTGTAGCTGAGTCCGGCGTAACGCTTAATTTTGACTTTAAAATGTGGAACACGGTGAAAAATTTTGCACATTTCAGTCGGTGACGCGATTATTCTCGCCTTTCATCGCGTGACCTGGCCCACGAGACTGCCAGCGGCCAGCGCGGACCGTGGAGTTGTGTTTGTTCAGCGCTGAAGGTGCTCGCTCAAACACCCGATCACTTGAGCAGTGGCAACATAGATGGTACAAAGGGGGCCCCGCCGTTGGTAGTCCATCTATAACACGTCCCTCATAAAATCTTTCAACCGGGCTATGGCTATACTGTATTACCGAACACCGTCGCTACGCAACTATGATCTTTCCCCGGCCCAAGGTAACACTGTACCGCAGACAAGTTGAAATAAACTACTATGTTGGATCTGACTTTATTGCAAAATACCGGCACATGACGGCCATTTTCTCGATAAAATCTTTCAGAAAGGTCGCTCACTTTTGCTTGGGAAGGGCAGCTTGAAACTTTGTTTTGTTTTGTTTATATATATATATATATATATATATATATATATATATATATATATATATATATATATATATATATTTATATATATATATATAAAATATATATATATAAATATATATATATATATATATATATATATATATATATATATATATATATATATATATATATATTTATATATATATATATAAAATATATATTTTAATTTTATGTTTCATAGGAAATTGCTTAGGATCGGTTCTCGGCCTTTTCAGTGCTGTTGGTCGGGTTCTCGGAACCACACATATATACATACGTTTGTTAGGCCTTAGGTAACTTGGACATGACAGTTATTTTACAATGGTTGTTCTCTCCCCTTTTACACATCATCTCCTTTGACGTCAGTTGAACTTGTTACCTGGGCACAGCCGAAGGCAATTGTTATAAACAAATCTTTACACAGGTTGAACACACCGATAGATCCAGTGTTGCTGTAATGTGTTACCAGCCGTCAAAGACACTCATTTTTTTTAACTCTCATGATATAACGCTGAGCAAACGCACAACGTTAATAACACAGGCAGACTATCGGAAGTCAATGTTTAATAACTGATAATCAAAAGAAGTTGTATGCAAAAATTTTATACCCATCGAATTAAGTTGAGGAAATACTGGTTTTTTAGTATCTTGAACCTGGAAACAAATGTGTGACATGAAAGTTATGAAAATGTAAAAACAAAATGTTTGCTCCTTGAGAAATCCACATCATGTGAAACATACAACATATATGAGGCAGAAAACACATAAAGAAACAAATGTGGGCCAGGAAGGACATGTACGATAAGAAGTATCTTTTTCTGTCACGACACTTTATCGGAATTAAATGACCTGAGGTCATGGAGCAGCACAATATACATGTTTCCAATGACGGAGGTCGCAGAACATGCATAATACATGTAGAAAACTATATGGTTTAAAGTAATGTTGGTTCTTTGGCAAGAAAAAAAAGTATATAAATATAATGTAGCGTTTAGAAGTTGTGATGTCATAGTAAGGCTTGGTGGCACGTAACCACAGTTTTTGAGACAGAGAGTATCAATGAAAGTACTAGATATGTATAATTGGAGGTGCATAAAATGCATTTTTATATGTAGATTGCTTAATACAAAAAGAGAAGATCATGTTCATCAACACCGACACATATGATTGCTCATATTAGGATGACCACATATCTCTGAACATGTTAGAGTCTTCTTTGTCGTAGGTTTGAACAACTCTGCCTTGGTCACGATTGTCCCAGGTGTTCGCTCACGGATATATACATCCTTCCGTCGTTAGACCATTAAACAGTGGATTTTACTGTCTCCTTTTCAAACCGAGGGCCAAGTACATAATATTGGAACGTTTTTTTTGGGGGGGGGGAGGGGGGTGTTTTGTTTTGTTTTGTTTTGTTTTTGTTTTTGTTTTAAGTCTTCCGTTATGAAAATCCCTGGGTTTTTTTGTTTTTGTTTCTTTCGCGCTCAAAAGAGATTTTGCTTTACAATGTGTGATATAAATTTCATAATAATTGCGTGTGGTTTGCCGCCCGGTCTTTGTCTGCCCACACGATCTGATCGGCCAATGTCTCGTTCATCGAGGGGTACGTGGAACTTTTTGGCAACGTCAAGAACAATAGCATTGGTGTTTTCTCTACCTCTCTCAGATTCTTTTAACCAAATACGAACTGCATTACGGCGCCCATATTGTTCAAGGTCGTCTGATTTTTTTTTCCAATTCGGATATTTGAGCTCAGTAATTTTGGTCAAGTGATCTGCGGATTTAGCTTCGAAGCAATGAGCTTAGATTCAAGTTGTTTAATTTTTTATTCCAACTCATTAATCCTCTTAGCAAGAGAGCTTAGCTGCACACTGACTTTAGTAATGATCGTTTTTTATATGATATTTCTAGAGAACTCCCCGATCCTGGGATCAGACAATACCCGCAAAAAGTTATTGTCACCCTCTGCATCCACATCAACCTCTCAACGAACTTTATTGGGTGGGGAGAACCCTGTGGCTGTGGGTGAAAGGCATGGTCTTTTCAACGGATTTCTAGCTCTTTCGGCATTAGCAACAGTTTGGGTCTTTAACACACTAATAGCATTCAAATCATATTGGCCTGAAACCTGTTTCATCGTTGTTTACATGAGCAGGCTCTGATATACCAGTCTGATTCTCCACATTGCTATTTGTCTTTGAATTCGTGTCAAATTTCATATTGTTCAAGAAGGATTACAAGAAAATAACTCGTGTTTCGCTAGCTCGGCGGCCCACAAACTTAGATATACGGTATCATGTTCAAAATGTAAGAGTTATAAAACACATGTCTACCAATAGAACACTTCTGAGATGTAAAATACTCCAAGATCTTATTCTCCAAAACCATCAGCAGAGGCGTGACGTCACCAAAAGGCAAGCAGGAAGGCTTCCACTGACTATGCTGTTAGAGTATTTGCTGGTGGGCTATACCAAGCTGATATTGTCAGAATGAAGTAGGGATATTTACATGGAACAATGGCTGCTGTAACTCGATTGCATTTGTAGCCGTCATCTCATGGGTTAAATGTGTCACCAATGATAGCTAGCATGTTGGAGACCACAGTTTTAAGGCAGAAGAGTTCGATACCACTAGTACATTAAAAACCTTCTAGAGTACAATGGCGGGGGGGGGGGGTCAAGATTGAGCTTTTCTATATCCAATGATATGTGCATTATATGTGCTATGTTGATAAGAAAGTAGGGTGCCAACTATACCAATATGATAAAAAAAGAAGAAAATAATTAACATCCATTGCTATCTGTTACTGTGTTCACTGATCAAATGCATATCCATTTCACTGTTTATCAGTGATAACGGGGACTGCATGATGTGCATGAACATACAGCTAGTTGTACCCAGTTTTAAAAGACCATCCCAATCATGCGGGACAAGGGAATCCCGACTATCCAGTTTTCATCCTGTAAAGTAAAACGGCATCGTGTGACTTTCGGCGTGTTTGAAGGGAAGCCCAGCCTGGCTGGTGTACCAGGCTGCTGACACTTGAGTTGAGCCACCAACCGGTTGAGCCACTAAGAATAATCGTGAAAGGTGAAAAAATTCAACACAGGATGTCTTCAAAAGGGGAGAATTGTCTCATAGAAAGCATCAGGATTAACTTCATGATCAATATCGGCAATTGTTATATGTTTTCGTGGTACTGCAAAACATTCCAGTCTCACTAGTCGTGTACCTAAACATTGTAGCTATGGTCTCCTGGGACCCAGCGGATGTGGTAAGACAACGCTACTGCGCATGCTTGTGGGGCTGTTGAAACAGGATGTGGGCGCCCTAGAAGTGCTTGGACGTCCCCCCGGCTCACCTGGCCACGGGGTCCCGGGAAAAAGAGTGGGGTACATGCCACAAGTAAGCTTTGTTCTTATTGATTCAGTGTAAAGAACTTTTCTATCTATCTATCTATCTATCTATCTATCTATCTATCTATCTATCTATCTATCTATCTATCTATCTATCTATCTATCTATCTATCTATCTATCTATCTATCTATCTATCTATCTATCTATCTATCTATCTATCTATCTATCTATATAACCGTATTGATATGGCACTCGCACATCACTACCTCCATTTAACCATTCTTTTATAAGAATGGGGATTTGGTCGAGTCGATATGTACATTTCCCATTTCAGCCAGGCGACTGGTGCCAAAGGTTGCAGGTTCGAGTCCCGCTCGTTCCGAACATAAAACATATAAAGAAAAAGGCAGCATAAAGATCTTTAAAAAGCACAATACTGTAAATTATTTGTAACGGGTAATTGTGGCGACGAGGTAGGTAACAGGAACTATTAGTACACACATTGGTTGGTTATGGTGTGATAGTATTATGATGCAGGGTGTTGTAAAATGAATGTGTATCCATTTTCTCGCTCTGTCTCTGTGGTTAATCCACGTTTCAAGTGTGCTTAAGATTAAGAATGTGTAGAATGTATAGAATATATAGAAAATACCAGTTGTCTTTGGCAAAAAACGGCATGACTTCATAAAATTGACAATGTTTCTGATATGCGGAAAGTGTTACTTAGTTTTGTGTGACTGCATTCTGTAATACATCTTCTTTACGCAGATTTGTTGGAAATTTCTAGTACTTATTATTTTTTCATTTGTGCTATCTGCTTTTGTATTGAAGGTGACAGGACTACATAGATTATTATCAATAGAGGAGACACTTATTTACTTTGGTCGGCTGCATGGAATGACTAACAAAAAGATCCATCAGAGAATAAGATTCCTCATGGAATTCTTTCAACTACCTCCCAAGGACCAAAGTTTTGGCACCCTCAGGTAATGATTGCAAAATACAACTGCCCATTTGAAGATATATGGTAGGCTTAACTAATGTGGCAGTAAAAAACGCACATCATATCTGCATCTTTAAGGGCTTTGCAGCAAACCATGTCTCGTGGAAAAGGCGACAGGCCAGAATATCAACCAAGAAATTATGTATTTAGTACATACTCATGCTTTTGTTGCATTGTTTGTGAGACTGTAGTGATTCCACTGCCTGTGCACCCGTCAAATGGATTTCCTCGTCCGTGTATCCGGAGGAAAACAAGGTACTCTTCTCCATTATGTTTCCTTCATAACTTTGAGCTCAGTTAATTCATACAATTGCAAACGGCGGATTACATCTTTGACACAAAATTCGTCACAACGAAAGTGTGTTACTGTATGCAGCAATAATGCTAGTAGTAGTAGTAGTAGTAGTAGTAGTAGTAGTAGGAATAGTTGCAGTAATAATGGTTTTATTGGCACCTATAAGATTTGAATCGTGATGATGATGATGATGATGATGATGATGATGATGATGATGATGATGATGATGATGATGATGATGATGATGATGATGATGATGATGATGATGATGATGATCGTTTATTGGAATTCTACTCCCTTACCCCGGGGGCAGCGGGTTATGGTACGCCAGGATTGCGCCCAGAAAACAAATAGTTCATGAAACCCCGAGTAGCTCAGAGACGTAACCAGCTCTTAGCGTATGTGACATCACATAGAGTTGGTTCAAACATATTCATTTCAAAAAGGCGATTCGGAAAGAGAGAGGAGCCTTATATAAATCCCTTTCACAAAAAAAAATATAGAGAAGTGAAGACAAAGTACAACAATAAAACGCCACTATCCGAATGAGCACCACTGTACACAGACAGATAGAACGGCAATGCCACATAATAACTGTTGACAGGACAAGACGCCACAGACAGGGAAAGATAATGTGGTATACCACCACATAGAAGCATTACTTCACCACCCATAATTAAGAATATTTGTAAAAATCATATAACAGCCCCACGCCTGCCTGTGGATTTGATGCGCAATCGTATAGCGTAAAAATGTTTTCATTTTCTTGAAACGTAAAGTTTTTGGAGCCAAATAATAAAGCTTGCGCCATGAACGGAGTACAAAGGGTTGAAGTTAATATTTAGTCACCTTGCTGTAACTCTTCGTCAGACAAAGAAAAAGAAAAGAGAAGAGAAAAAAAAAACAGTATAAAATGTATTTAATTTGGGAAACTATACCATCGTTTCTTTGTGTGCGGCACTTAAGTCTTTAAAATGATGCAAACGTCAAACACTTTGTTACCCCGAAAACATGTCAACGTCCTTCCATGCAGGAGTACTAATGGACTGCTATGATCTGTTGACAGTTAAGGATGACCCGCACCGATCATTTGCAGCCTGTATGAGGCATGCACTCTCGTGTCATTCGGTGTATCGTTTCGATATAATCTCAATACATAAGATTTTTTGTTTTACATTTTCACACAGCGGGGGGCAACAAAGACGGACATCCTTCGCCGTGGCCATGATACATGAACCTGAGTTACTTATTTTGGACGAACCAACTGTTGGTGTCGACCCAATGCTCAGGAAAAAGTAAGATATTTTGATATATTTTTTCAGATTAAAATATTTTAGAAACTAGAAACATCGTTTGACTGAGCTTTTCATGAAAGGGAACATAGGCTCCAGTTGTAACTTTGAGAAGCTCAGAATCAATTCTTATCTTGTCTCTATGCTTCATCGCACAGCTTGATTTGTGTCACTTAGATTTAACCCTTCCCCTTGTACCGGCCTATGGTCAAATATCGTCTGCTTCAATGTTTTGGACTAATTTCAACAGTAATTAAAAGAGATCTATCAAGAAGATGCAAGATAACACGTACCAGGTCAACAGCTTTTCTTGGCATGGTTTGGACGCCTTGCACACAAACCACGGCATGGTCAGCTGTAAGCGCCCGACCCACGTGAAGGAAAGTTATTGACTCAATCGTTATACAAGGGTAGATGGGTTAACGTGTAGTAAGATAATTTTAAATTTATGAAAAATGTACAATTCATTCACTAAAATGAATAGAGCCTCCTATCAATTACGTTAAAAGTTTTAACGAGAAACACCCTCGTCGAGGCGCCATACAATGTTATAACTGTTGTGGCCGTCATCGTCACCGTCGATGTCATTATTATTATTATTAGTAGTAGTAGTAGTAGTAGTATTCTCATTATTATCATTATTAGTAGTAGTAGTAGTGGTATTCTCATTATAATAATAATAATAATAATAATAATTATTATTATAATAATAATAATAATAATAATAATAATAATAATAATAATAATAATAATAATAATAATAATTATTATTATTATTATTATTATTATTATTATTATTATTATTATTATTATTATTATTATTTGTGGTTGTTTGTTTACAAATTCTTCAATTCTTTCTATGATTATCTATTTATTGGCACCAAATTCATGTATACTATCGTCACATACCCTGGAAGGCCTATTATCCATCTAGGTGTCTTATCGTTGCAGGATCTGGAATTATATGATGAATCTGTCACGGAACTTCCAGACAACAGTGGTCATCACAACGCTGTACGTCAACGAGGTGGCGCAGGCGGACGTGGTAATATTCCCAAACAAACACTTAACAGAACATCTTTCTCTTATCATCGGTGATTGTGGTACAACATGTATATGACAAATAGCATAAAATTAATGTTAATTGGTTTTTAAATGATAATGTTTCAGGTTCATAGATATCACAAAAACGATGTGGGCCTACATTCTACTTTTGATATAAACTTAGCTGACGAACTAGTCAGAAGAATCAAAATAGTTATAGGCCTATCAATTCTCCTTCTATTTTTTGCAGAAGTAATAAAATTTGGATTTTGAGTAATTAGGCCTTTACATATTGGAAACACTGTAGTCTGTATTTAATGAAGAATATTTCAAAGGTTCAGAGGACCGGTTCAACACCACCAGTTGCCTTTTTAGGCCGACTGCCTGTCTCAAAACAGGAGTGAAATTTGTTTCTTCGCATTGGTATTGGAAGATGAGTTTTGATGCTTTGGTAACCCTGGAATCTCTTTGCTGTCATTGTTGTACTTGATAACTATGAATATGGACCATTTTTTTTTATACATAAGTGTATCATACTAGAGACGTCCGCTCGTCTGTCTGTCTGTCTGTCTGTCCGTTCGTCTGTCTGTCTGACTGGCTGACCGTCTATCCAACTACATGCACATACACACATATATTTATTTATTTATTGTTTGTTTGGTTGTTTGGTTTGTTTATTCATTGCGTCTACATTTTTTGGTGGAGGACAATATAATAAAGTATTCTAGAACCATAAAGCTGAAAATTCTGTGTTTGTTTTTCAAGGTGGGCATGATGCGTAGCGGTCGTCTGCTGGCAGAGGCGCCACCCTCGGCGCTCATGACCAGGCTTCAAACCAACGTATGTATAATGCACATGCGCTTGACACGTCATTCTCGGTGCAACCTCTCGCAAAGCACGTCAGACACCAATAAAGTTTCAGACAGGGCAGAACCAAAAGATAGCATTTCGAGCGCATGTAATATAGGCCTGGCGTCCGTCACTGAGATTGTAAATTTGGAGCTTACAAAATAGATACGTTTCATCCTTATAGGGAACATTAAGTATTATGTGCAGATTTTAGTTCTGGTATTTACTGAAAAAATACGTTTGTGCCTGAGGGGAAACTGAACATTTTTCATTAACTCAGCTATTAGCCAGGTTACCTTATCTTCAATCCATTGCCTAGAATTGACACGTTTTATTTCTTGCCAACAACCTCACCCTAGATTCTTATTAAACTTGATAAGATTTAACTTGACTCGATCTCACCAAAATATTGCGCCAGATGGGAATACATTCTTGGGCAAATTTTGAACGAATTTTGTGATGATTAAGAGCAGCGCATTTTAGCATGGCTAAAAGTAAGGGTATCGGTGTACATGCAAGTATATGTAGTTTTCTCCTAAACAGTGAACTCCATACACTCAAAATGTAGTGGGGGTGTACATTTCTCGGCCATCTGTGAATATATATGGTGATTTTTTTTATTTCACATAATGATGAGTAAGCGTACATATTGGCATGGTCACTGTGCACATATTAATGTATATGAAAGTATGCGTAATTTTCCATAAAACTATATATACCAGATCCACTTCTGGCTTGGTGGCGATGTACCTATGGAAAATTGCAATAGGATACACCTCAGATTAATTCTGTATTTTTATGTTGTTGTTTTACACTTTGAAATGCATGAAACGATCGCCTAATTTCCACTAATGTGCACCTTTGATATGTATATTTTATCTTGCATATATGAAGAAAGTTAGGAATTTAACTACACAACGTGTCGATCGAGGACCATACATTTTAGATTTTTCCTTGTTTTGTTTTCTGTTTCAGTTTTTGCTTTGCTTGTTACTGTTCTTTTAAAGCAACATTTCAACTATGAAAGCATATCTTACCAAATAAAATTTTCTTAAGCTGACTACTCATCAAACCAACTCTTGATCGCATTACATTAAACTTTCATTTCAATGTACATATTTTTTCTTGTCCCCCCCCCCCCCAACAAAAACAAAACGTTTTTACATGTAAATTTTGCTTTAAATCTAATAAGTTGAATAATTTAAGCTATAACACTTACACAATCTGACATGAGTTTCCTACATTGCTGATTTTTAGTGTTTCAAGTCTTCTATCGTGGAAACTCTATTGTTGGCTTTTATCTTCTCATGTTGGGGACAGTGCCCAGAGTACGTGCGGAAAACCTATTGGTTCCTCTGAGATTATTCCCTGTAGAATGAAAAACAGAAAGACAACTTTCAAAGCATCAGGCGTCTCTTTAAAATGGAAAAAGTTGCATGCTCATACATTTGCGTTACGGCAGGGTTACATCGGCCAGGGATAATCATCTTCGAAATGTTAATGTAGAATTGTATTGCTCTGCCAACTCTTGGCATCTCATTTTCCTATACGCTACGACTCTTTTGTAGTCATTAGAAGACACATTCAGGCTGCTGTGTCTCAAAGAAAGGATTAAAAAAATTGACGGCACCGAAATCAGTGACTCTATCATCGCTGTCAAGACACAAGAGGTATTTACACATCATCTTTACCTTTTACCCGTTAAATCTAATCGTGTCGTATTTTTCAGCATTGCAAATTTTATTACAAACCTTGAATGTACATGGCACGGGATTTTTTTCAGCCTACACACACACACACACACACACACACACACACACACACACACACACACACACACACACAGATATATATATATATTTATATATATATGTATATATATATATATATATATATATATATATATATATATATATATATATATATATATATTTATTTATATATAATATAGCTATTTCATCACTCCTTTCTAGTTGAGATTTATATAATCATTTGATTAAGTTTTGATGGTGACAACCATACTGATCTGGGAGACTACTATCGAAAGTATGGGTATATAATGGCCATGGATCGTTATATTTGAGTGTTAAAGTATTATTATTTCCTAACCAGCACCAGTATTTGGCTATGTTAATCCATCAGAGACCCAACACAAGGGTGAAGCCCAATTAACAAAGCTTTGCTTAATTTCCTGTGATTACACATGGGTTATTGTGACCAATATTGAACAAGGCGGGATGCATACTGCATAGTCGACTGCAATTGTAAGGGAGGCATGTATGGCTACCACAGAAATGTTTTTGTCACAATATTTGATGTGATATCATAAAGGTACCAGCGTGACATCAAAACGATGTGATTGGATGCGATGAAGTCCTGATACTGTTGATGCTCACCTAGTCACAGTGTTAAACACGTGCAGTGCCAACTGTTACTAAAGCCAAGCTACTTTAAATGAACTCGTCTGAAATATAATGAATTTGTTACATTCAAATTCCTTGTGAAAAAAAAAACTTTCATTCAATTACCAGCGTGCCTGAAATTACATACAATATAGAAGGCCAAGTAAACAGCTTTCCTCGGCCTGCTTTGGGTTCATTGCGCCAAAGAAAGCTATTGACTCAGTCACAAATGTAGCACAGAAAGAGTTACTCATTACCGTCAGACACTCATACAATGCTAAGGAACAAGGCAGCGTTCTCTCTCCAAACGCACCCATCCCATCATTACTATAGAATGTATCATCTATGGAAATGTTGTAACTTTAACGCGTTTTCTTTAGAAATAATGTTACCATGTAAAGTATCCTCTGTATGAATATTAATATAATGCAATTTATCCTCTGCAGAAATATTAATACAGTGTAATGGATCCTCTGTAGAAATATTAATACAGTAAAATGTATCCTCTATTGAATACTGGTATAATGCAGCATATCCTCTGTAAAAATATTGTAACAATACAGTGCGTCTTTTGATCACGTGTTCTTTCCTCATGGAATGGTCAAACTTATACAACTGTGTCCCATGTCATAAAGTGACATAATTTTCCTGTATTGACTGTTTTTAAGAAATGTGAAAAAACAACGCAATCGAGTGAAGGAAGACAACATGTTGAAGACAGAAAAAACTCGTCATGCGATGAGGTATCGTTGCACACTTTATTTCTTCATATCGGCGGAGGAGCAACAAAGAATCTTTTCGTTACATTACAAATAGTCAGTAGGACTGGGGGTCAGAATATTAATCCAAAGTTGTTTGTTATTTATCACCAAGCCATCGTTCTGTCCATGCACCGATCGATGTTGCAAGCATATTAGGTCGTATGTCAGTCATAGGTTATTCATAGAATCCTATCACGGACAGTGGTCCGCCCAAGACTGTCAGTTTCACCTGTGGAGCAGGATCGCTTGAAACACTCTCAGTTTGAGAGAGTGTGTTGCTTTTCTCAAAACATAATTCGAATGATAACCAAAAATATTAAGTAATGCATAAAATATATTTTGTTTAAGGGTATAGTTAATATTGCCAAGCTTTTCACAAATTACCCAATTAAACAAAAAAGCAACATGTTATATACATTTTCTGAAAGCTTCGGTACTTTAAATCCCATATTATGAAATGTCAATGGCGTAAGAGTTTTCCTGCCAATACCACAGTGAGGCAAAGTTTATATTTGAATTTGACACAATAAAACTCCATTCTTTTTATTTATTACTCAATTTCCAAAGAGGGCGTTTCGAAAAAAGGCAGCAGATATGCACTTCTAAAAGTGGGTTCTGTTCTTTTCATATGTGTTTCTACTTATAAGCGTTTGAAGTCAAACAGATGGAAAACCATTCAAACGTAAACGCATGTGATATTTTAATGGTTTCTGTGACAGAACTGCGCCAGGCACGTCAATTCTGATGACTCTTTGTTTCATTAGCAACAGGAAAATAAGTTTACGTTAGGTCTGAAGCTATACTGAAAGACTTGAATTGCTTAAAAGCTCACTCATTTCTTCTGTGATCGTCTGCAGAAAATGGCAGCACGTCTAGATGTTAAACATATAAAGGTGAAGTGGCTGGTCATAGGTTGGAATTATTCGATTGGGTAACTGCAGCAGGAAAGAATTCACAACCACAGCAGTGGACAATCAAATTATCTCAAAAAAGACACATAATTCCCCATATTTTTGTTAGCTCTTTCAGTTCCGATTCTGACAAAAGACGAGGTGCTTTGAATTAATACGACGATACAAAATTCATTCTAGCTTTCCTCGATGCGTGATTGGTGCAGAGCGCCCCGTGGAAGTTGAGGAAATTTGTTTACTCGGTCAAGACATGGCACTGAAAGAGCAAATTTTTTTTTTTTTTTTTTTCTTTTTTTGTTTTTGTTGAGTAAAAATGGTATGTGAGAATGGTATGTGAGACGGGTATTTTAAACAGGAATGACGTGAAAGTTACTGAGGAAAAAAGGAAGGAAAATATAATTTCAGATCATTTTACATGCCATGCCATTCGTGTTTCTTTCATTCATTATGAATCATCTATGATAACAAAACATTTTTTTTCTTTTGCACCAAGAGTAAGCTTACAATTACCATTAAAATTATTTGGGTGCCAACAATTTTGTTGGCAACTCAAAGACTATATCTAGGAGGGCTTGAGATATGGGTCTTATCCCATGTATGTGTGGTCCAGAGTAACCACGGATGGGCCGTTCTGCACCGTGTAGAATTTATTGCCGACCCACACTCCCGTGTGGAACGGTTGCATGCATGCCCTGCTTTCGCGCTGACCACTTTTTCATGCGTGCGCACCTAGGATGTTGATTTGTCGTCTGGTGCGGTATTCGTCGTTGATTGCTGTTTCGACACAACACTGGTTTTTTTTTTCAATGTGAAATGGTAGAGAATACTATGGACTACACATACAAGGGCTTAAAATAAAACAACACTCTTGCAATTAGCTGGCGGTAAATTCTGCATGGCACTCGCATACCGTGGAACGGAAGGATACACTCTATGGCTCGCCTGCGGCGGGGTGCATCTCGTGTATCCTTCCGCTCCACGGGCACGCTCGTGCCATGCAGAATTTACGGCCAGGCACTCACACTCGTGTAGTTTTATTAGTTTCTGCAACGTGACATATTTGATGTAATTGCAAGAACGATGGACTCCTACCTGCTGAATCTCAGGAGACAGCGGACGCCTTACTGGACGGAAATGAAATGATGAAGCTATCAGCGACCGGGATTGTGAAGCAGATGGGCCAACATTTCAAAAGTAAATCTGAGTTTATTATGATATCATTTAAGTATCTTGTGAATACAGTTTTCCACTTTATGCCACTAGAATCTCTAAAAGGACCTGGATTGCACGAGCTCTTTTAGTGTCGAGTTTAGCCTGAGTCACCAGTTTTTTTTTATGGATTTTCCAACTGTAAGCAAACAGCCTCGTTTTTGAATGGAAGGTTTGTTCACAAAGAGCATGAATTGAAAATCAGCGTGTCAATTCGAAGTACCTCAACTTTTTCTGAATTGGCTCTGGAAGAGTTTGATTCTTGAATAACAGTTTTAAGGTTAATTTGTCTTCCTTTCCATATACTTAATATTCCCAAAACTGAGGTGTCTAAAACGTATCTAATAGTATATAATGTTTTTACTTCAGTGGCTACATTGAACAGATGCATGTTACTCATATTTAGTGCACTATATACTAACACAAACATAGTATTCCAAGTGATCCTATGGAAGCATTGGCGCAAGGTGCAAACCAGCTTTGCTTTCCTCCAAGCAGAAACCTTTCTTTCTATTCTTCACATCAACCCTGGGGGAAGATGCCGGCAAGCTGCTTCCTGTCTACCCAGCTTGTGGGTATTGTTCGCAATTATCATGAAAAACCTGCATGTTCTCAAGAGACACTATGGGTAAGCCATACACAGTCTCAATTACAACCTCAACCTATATAATAATCCAGTAATTATATCTTTATTGTATACAAAGTGGCTAACACTAGGTAAGGATAATGTCGCCCATGTTACCAAAGTGCGAAGGTTGCGCATCTGTTAGGAACTACTTCTAGGCCACAACAAATAGCAGCCACTTGGATGTCCGTGGCCCCCGTTCATTGGGGTTTCCTTGATGCCGATTCCTTGGTCCTCTTTACAAAAAGTATCCCTAAGTAAGCTTAAATGTATTGTCATTGCTGGTGTGGATATGGCTAGTACAAATAACTTGTTATTTCACCAATCTTTCTTAACTATTTGAAATCCACTAAATTACCGCATGTGTCGCATACTATGAAGAAATTTTTTATTCATACGCTATAGTACGGTACTCAACCAAGTTATGGTGTGTAAGTGTGTGTGCGTCTGTGAGTGTGTCTGTGTGTATAATCATTTGATTTACTTGATCACTTCATTGTTAGTAATGAAGTCATAGCTGCAGTTATTGCATAAAACGCCATAAAAGGGAAATCAAGTGCAAAGTAGAATACAAGTGACCAGACAGGCTTCATTCCTGGGCGGAGCACTCATCTGGCAAGCACTCTGAGTACTAAAGCCAGAAAGTAGGCCCGTCTGGTGACTATTACCCTCCTCCTGGTTAGGTTTTCTTCAATGTTTCATGAGCATTACTATGTAGTTCTATATAATATGCAATGAACAGGCGTAGCACCCCACTTGGTTTGGCATATGCAGGGTACAATTCAATCATTGTGGTGATGCATTTTGGCTGTCTCCTTCTTCTCCTATACCTCATGGTTTAAAAAATATAGTTCATCAAACCACAAACATGCTGCAATGAGTGAAAAACGCTTGTACTTTTAAATGTTAGTATCTTTGTAACCTTGTGACAGTAACAAAACCAATAATGATGAGATTTTCTGTTCGCTGTTGGTTGAAGAACACTATCTTTTGTATGGTGGTTGCCGCAAGTCTGTAGCACCAGCATTAGCAAAACTGAACATATCGCTGTCATCTTAACCTGCCCCCATGTCCATACCGTGGTTGGCCACAACATGGACAGTAAAATGCTTACCCAAAATTACGACCTTTGTTAAAGATTTCAAAACGGAAGTACGAGGAGACATCCATAAGGGTAACCATATGCCCAGGACCAACAGTTTTACCCGATTGGTTCGTGTTGTGCAAAACCATTGGCCCATTCTAGCAACGCAGTGGTTAAGAATTAATGTCAGCACCGAGTCTTTCTTAAGACAAAACTGTTGTAACAAAGTTTATGGAACAAATGTGTTTTGTATTTGTCTTTCAGGCTCTTATTGATGGCTCTGGTGGTGGTACCCCCTAATACATGTCTTCTGATATGGACCTTCAGTACTTCTCCAAATGATTTGCCAGTTGCGGTGGTCAATAAGGATAGTTCCAATGCATTTCCTCAAAAAATACCAGACCTGGGAGATTTTTATCTATCGCACATTGATAGTAAGATCATTCGAAAGGTAAGACGCTACTCAGTACATATTACTGTACCAATGATTGAGTTTTAGCACCTGCCTTATTCAAAGGGACAGAATAGGAATCCGAAAACACCATACACATCTGTCCATTAGCCAACGAACTTGTATGGCCCTCATATAAGTCTAGTGGCCAATCTTTGCAGATTCTGGTAGCCACGGTAGTCTCGTTTGAGAATACAGTTGATGACCGTGCGTCACTGTTGAGCACTTTGAGGAATATGCAAATTAAGGCAGCCATTACTGACATTCATTTTGTTTAGCAATATTTCAAGAATTAAGCATGCTATCAAAATGAAATTTTTGCCTATACCGTTATTTTCATGGTCAAGGAATCAAATGAGACCACTCCTGAAGAGCTGTAGTGATTATGTAATACAGAATTCAATATTTTGCCACCAGGAAAGGTATGCCGACTTATCAAAATAAGACTTTTATGACATCTGCCTACAAATTACAGGTTTGCTGTGAAGGAATGTTATCTCGCTAGTCACTGTAGAGTACTGATGTACCATCTTTAAGAAATTAATACCTTTATGACCTAAAAACGGACCACCTTGGGGGCCATGTCACTTGTCACGCTGAACTGCATTTGACTTAGGGGTGGGGTGGGGGTCATCACCAATTGATGTTAATTTGCTCAAAACATGACAAACAATATAAAGGTGAGAAAAACATCAGAAAACGAGGCAAGTTCTATGTTGCAATATCCACACAGAATGCAGAAGTTGCCATATTAACATCACTATGTAGACGTAATGTTACTGGCCCATTTATAGAATCAGTTCGAATGAGATTTTATATTATTCAATCTATTATAGATATATGGCAACCGTGTCTTTGAAACGGAACACGGTCTCTTGTCCTGCACTTCAAAGAAACCAGTTTGAATGAATGCTGCAAAGAGATATTAAGAGAATAATTAAAACTCCTCTTTGAAAGCTTGGTTTGTGTATAGGCATGTGGAATGCATAGAATTCACGAGTCCGCAACCAATTACCCTAGCTAAAATGAAACAAATAAGAGTTCTTAATACTTATGAAAGTGTGTTGTGAAGTGTTCATTGGTTTTTTTTCACCCTTAAATCGTCATTTTATATATTAATAAACAGCTTTCCTTAGCACACTCAGGATGCTCAATGCTCAGAAAGCAGCAAGGAAAGCTGTTGATTAGGGTTAAATATTTATTCTCTTAAAACCTCTTTGCAATATTCATTCAAAATATGTTCTTAAAAGTGCAAGATAACAGACCCTGTTCCGGTTCAAAGACATCGTTGGCAAATGATCATCTGTAATAAAGTTAATGTTATAAAATCTTAATCGAACTGATTCTATAAATGGGCCAGTAACATTATGACTATGTAGTGATGGTAATGTGGCAACTTCTGTATTCTGTGTGTATATTGCAACCAAGAACTCGCTTCGTTTTCTGATATTTTTTCTCACTTTCATATTGTTTGTCATGTTTTGAGCAAATTAGGATAAATAGGTTATGACCCCAACCCCCTAACGTCAAATGCAGTTAAGCGTGACAAGTGACATGGCCCACAAGGTGGTGCATTTTCAGGTCAAAAAGGAGTTAATTTCTTAAAGATGGCATATTAGTACCCTCTAATGCCTAGAGAGATGACATTCCTTCACAGCACACCTGTAATTTGACGGCAGATGTAATAAAAACCTTATTTTGATGAGTTGGTATACCTTGCACGGCGGCCATTTTGAATTCTGTATTACGCAATCACTACAGCTCTTCAAAAGTGGTCTCATCTGATTTTTTGACCATGAAAATAATGGGATAGACACAAATTTCATCTTGCTGGCATACCACCTCCTTGAGATATTGCTAAACACTGAATGTCAGCAATGGCTGCCTTATTTTGCATATTCCTCAAAATGCACAACAGTAACGCACGGCCATCAATTGGATTCTCAAATGGGCTACCAGAATCTGCAAAGTAAAAAAAAAAACTTTTTTTTCCGCTTAAACCAGGTTCAGCCTCATGACCCCCTGACTATAATGGCCACGTACTTTGTTTGGGGGGTGGGCAAAATGACCATCCTCCTCAATAAATAATTGTCAGCAGTGGCCAGGGATCATGTCTGTTGCGTCCAACCCATTTGTGACTTAAGCTTTCAATTTATAAAATGACCTTGTAACATTATCTCTAATTGCAGATTATGCTGTTCTGATAGAGCCCCATCAAATGCAACCGTTAACAATGACAAACAAAAGAAAACTGAAATAATTATTGTGCTCCTTGTGCATTTATAGCGCCGTGTTCGCTCCACACACACACACACACACACACACACACACACACACACACAATTAATGCAGATAATTCTTACACAGGCGAAGCTTGATACATGTTTGAATATATTTTCAGGAAACCTTTACATCTATGGCAGAGGCCAGACGGAGTGTTCAGCTGGGACACCACTGGGGTATTGTAGAAGTGTCACACAACTTTTCGGCGGATACAATAACTCGGTGAGTTCTTGGACAGCATTTATTACATTATTGATCACCACAAAGAAAACTTGCGTTGTGTTATGTGGCAGTTGCTGACACAATGCCCGGTCCGAATGTTGTAATATTTGTGGTCTTCACGAGACATTGCCTGTCAGTTAGCTGAAGGTCTAAGATGGGTGGCGATGCACCGTGCATCCATCTGTCCGTCTGTATGTTCACAATCAACATTTTATATCTTCTCTCCAAACCCGCCAGGCAGATTCTCCTCAAGCGAAGTGGGTTTGTTCTTATGATTATGCTTCATTGTGTTTCACTGACTATTATTTTAAATTTATAATTTTTGAAGGACTTTTGGTTTGTTGATTGGCAATATAAAAGTCATTTTCTCCGAAACCGCTCAAGCAATTATTTCGAAATTGCATAGGAATTTCTTTAGAGACCCCCAGACCTTATATTTTGCCTTTTTCCTCCAAAATTGTCAACCAGATTCCCTCTTTAAAGTTGATTGGGATTTACTTAGGATAGGCTCCTACTTAATTCTTTTCAATTGTCATGCTCTTTTGATTTTTTTATCTTTTTATCATTTATTGACAAAATTATTCGAAACCTTATGCTCTCGAAATCAATAGGCAATTGCTTAGGAATTTCGTGTGGATGTTTCTGGGAACTTCAAGACCCCCCCCCCCCAAAGCTTTCTTCTTTTTCTCTCAAAAACTGCTCAGCTAAGTACTTCGAAATTGCACAGAAACACTTCTCGGTACCCGAAACCAGTGTAAGACTTATTCAATAGCACTTGGCTCCGATTTTGTACCAGTGGCTCCAGTACATTTGAAATACAGTACATTTGGAATACAGTTTAACTCTTTCAGAGCCACTCATCCTCCAGGATTAATTTTTGGTATACATAGAGTTGTTTTTAGGAAAACTGTTGATATGGCTCATTGCATGTTCTCTTCCCAGGAAATGCAGACACACTGGTACTAGAATGAAATATCTTAAACGTTTTCACACAAAGGACATAGAACCATTGATATGATAAGCTATGCAGTAAATGGTTGCATGAAAATATGTTGCAAGCCTGCCTGCAGAATCTGCAATTTTTGGTTGTTCCCCACGATGGTGAAGCCCACATATTGCCATTGAGCTAAGGTCACGGCCCATCAATAAAACATAATCATCACAACTTGTCTAAATTCAGAGTTCTGATGACAAACACAGAACATATTTTATTTGATAAACATGATATGAAATAACTTTACCAAGTAGCATGCGGACGATTCGACAAGAAGGGATGTAATACTTCTAAATCGTACACATGTATAATGAATCAGTTTAGGCAAGTCTATCGATCCCAGTTTCAGTATCCTCATTCATTGGAAAGTGTACCAGTTTATAATATGAATGCACTCTGCTTTGTGTCTGAAAGATGGGTACTCCCGCCCACACATGAGTCTGGTTCAGCGTTCAGTTCCATATGCAGCAACTATGACCCAATGAGCCAAGTCATTATCTAAGTCCAGCCCAGAGACATGCTGATTGAAGTCAGAGATCATTCAACACAGGAAGTGTCCTTTTCCCATTTTATCAGTTTCTTGATCTAGTTTTATGGATATATTAAAACTGTATAGTCTATAGTTGACATACACCAGCAAACTTCTTAATACATAAAGCTGTCCCCCGCAACACTTCATTTTCAAAGCGTTATGTTTTACCTATGTACATGCTTATTTTACGTGGATGAAGATTGTATTGAATGGCCTGTGACCTAATTAGAGGAACACAACTTACTGAGGATGCACAGCTGACATGGCTATTTGGCCTATTTTTATGGTCGCTGCTATGAAGTGCCCTCTGGGAGTAACATCATTCCTTGCATCCTCGCATACACATATGGATTCCTTCGAGCACATGAGAGAGAGAGAGAGAGAGAGAGAGAGAGAGAGAGAGAGAGAGAGAGAGAGAGAGAGAGAGAGGAGAGAGAGAGAGAAAGAGAGAGAGAGAGACAGACAGACAGACAGACAGACAGACAGACAGAGAGAGAGACAGAGAGAGAGAGACTACTATTAAATTCCCATTCCTCGCAATGAACATTTTACACCGTATGTGCAATAACCCCTGCCTGCCCAGGCCGCATTCGTACTTCGTTCCCACTCAGTAATTTCAGGTCAAGATTTAACCAGTTCTACATCATTCCATTCGATTCATGGGGAGGGGGCTGTGGCCTCTTTTATCCACATATAAAACCATTTCAGTCTCTTTCTGTATCTTTCTGTGTGGCACAGGGAAATATATATCCATATATATGTGTATATGTATATATATATATATATATATATATATATATATATATATATATATATATATATATATATATATATGTGTGTGTGTGTGTGTGTGTGTGTATGTATAATCGACAGTACTATGAAATCTGGCAGTTTTTGTTTTGTTTCAATTCCTTTATCCCGAAACGTCTTGTCGGCCATTAGTACATGGGAGTTCCATAGTCAGAAAAGAGATGTGTGTTTGCGGTTGCTTGAGGTTTCATTTATGTCGAGTTTTAACATGCATCAGGACTCGTTTTCATATAGGTGGAATAAGGACATTTCAGTTTAGTCCAAGGAATAACAGTGGTATAAATACAAATCCGTAGTCATAAAGCATTTTAAAAAATTTATGCCTGCAATAAATGTACACCAGTTTCAAAGTAGGTATGCATAAAAACAAAGAATTTCATAATAACGTTACCAACAAATTTTGTTTTTATACCAATTTAATAATTATGTTTGGTTTGATTGGTGTTTTGTATTCATATTGGTGTTCTGCATTTATAAGCCAAACGTCACATTTTAGTCAGTTCATCATTTGCCACATTCATGTTTATTCATTATTATGTGGCTTCTTTGCTGAATATGTAGCTTCGATAAGGAACCGCTACTCAGAGAGACCTGTGCGGGTACAGGCTCCAAAACGTGTTCTGAGTAGTGGCCTGCTGTTAAGCTATAGATATGTATGTATGTATGTATGTATGTATGTATGTATGTATGTATGTATGTATGTATGTATGCATACATGTATCAATGTATGCAAGCACGTATGTATGTAGGCATGCATGTATTTAAAGTAAAATCTGTCTACAAAGGCCACCCACGCGACTGAAAAAAGGTCTTAATAGGGAGTTGTACCTTTACAAAGATGTCTTCAAAGGGATTCTTCAGTTTATACAGTACAATGCCAATGTCCCTATCAATACATAATGTTCTTGTTGGCGGGTTATCTTTAAGCAACCATTCTCCCTCTCACTCTCTTTACATATATATATACTTATATATGTATGGATATATATATACTTATATATGTATGGATATATATATACTTATATATGTATGGATATATATATATATATATATATATATATATATATATATATATATATATATATATATATATATATATATATATATATATATATATATATATATATATATATATATATAAAGCTGAAAACTAAGAATTGTGCTCGTGCGGTACTGCACCAGTGTTGATTGTGTACCAACTATGGGTCAGCCCCTTTTTCGCAGCTGCCCGCGTCAGTGGTTTGCTGTAAGCTTGACTTTTGGCAAGCCTCGAGACAGACTAACCAGTAAGTGTGCTCTTTTGCTTGTAGCCTCACCAGAGACCAGTCTAGAATGTTCGACAATGAACGGGACAACACGAGCTTACACCTGTACCTCGATAACACAAGTAAGAAGGGACACGACCCGATGGGAAATGTTTCATGTAAAACGTTATCAGAGTCTGCATTCACAGCAAATTGACTATCTGTTTATGCTATACTCGTGGTCGGTAACTTGCTTTAGTCCGCAGGTAGACATGATGCTGAAGGGAATGGAAGTTTTACAATATTCAAAGTAACATCAACTGATCCGTTATTTCAATCTTTTTGTTAATTCTCTCTTTTATCGCGTGTATAAGTTTTCACGGGTTTGTGCCGTTAGCGAAATAAGTGAAAATAAGAGTACATCAAAATTAAAGCAATTTACAGTATTTGTTAATTGTCTCTTCTATGGAATTAGGCGCTTAAATTGATTTCTTACACACACAAAAACAGCTCTGTTAACGTATTAACATATGCGCAGGTGACGTTAATTTTGATACCATGCGGACTTACCGGTTGGGCAGTATAGGCAAATATGTTCACATAATGTATATATTCTGAGGTTAGGCAGCTGTAGCTCTGGGTACAATTATGTAAAAAAAATCGATTTAATTACACATCTCCTACCATGTAACGACATATGTTGGTTCTGCGTGAAAATTGAAGTAAATAGCTGATTAGAGCAGTTAGTAACCTTCATCCACTAGTCATCTTAGCGATAAACCGTTTTCCAGAGCGAACAAAAGAAAGGAAAATAAAATACAAGTTTAAACAAAAATCTCATCCTCATTGCATTTCCCTCTCTTCTTAATCTGAATGCCTACCATTCTGTAAAGTAAAGGGAGAATGAACTAAATGCTAACTGCTCGCCATCCAGGCAAGTGGTAGCGTGTCCGCCTTACCCATGTTGGTTTATCAACCCGTCAACTTGGACGTCTTTCCAGCGATGTGGTTATGCTAATATTTCCTACTTGTTAAATCATATCATTTGAATGAACGCACCCAGGTTGCGCACTAGGTGTATCTTAAATAGCATTTGCAGGCATCACAGCAATGAGAGGTCGGGGATCGTTTGAGATACAGGATAACTATAATATGATTAATGATTTTTAAAATACTGTGCACAGATAAGGCGTATTAGTAGTCTATGTTCAACTATATTTGTGTAGACCCAATAGTAGATATGGCCATTCAACAGGCGACACTGGCTGCGTACGTCACCTTTTGGTCCAACGCCACATCGAGGCTGCAAAACGTGCTACCAGTGACAGCCAAACCTCTCGCTCTACCCTGCCAGGCAGGTCAATTACTTCATTGAATGAATGAGTGAATGAATGAATGAATGAATGAATGAATGAATGAATGAATGAATGAATGAATGAATGAATGAATGAATGAATGAATGAATAAATGAATGGTTCATAGAACGCTTGAGCTAATGGACCATTAGGGTGTTCAGTTATTAATATTATTAATGTTTTGATTGACCTAAAATGAAAATTAAACTATGAGAAATAAGTTTGAAAGGAACATGTCACGGCAGCCTTTGTTGATTTGCGTTGAACTTAGTCATTTTTACAATGGCGCGAGCCTGAAATTTAAGATTCCAGATTTCTCACTGTTCATGTGAGTAACATTGGGTCATAGAATAATTTCAACTCCTTGAAAGAGAAACTAACCTCACTTGTTGGCATAAAATTCATGTCTTATACAAAAAAAAAATTAATAAATAAAAAGGCGAGGGAGGTGGGGGTACCAAGCTCGGAATGCTCACCCCCTCCCCCCCCCCTCCCACACACACATATAGCGTAGAAGATTAACTTCGCGGATTTTAGCAGGCTGCTGCATAAAACGGCAATGTTGAATTTCAAAGCTCCCTGAACAAATTATTGTCTAAAATATTAAAAAACAAAAAACTGAAAGGGTCCATAAATGCGACAGGAAGGAAAACATATCTTCGTGTGTTGCTGCTTTAATTTCCCAGGTTTTAGAATATTTGTTGAAGACTTTCCAGTGTTTTGCATTTTTGGGTAATCATTTAAGTTTTCCCAAAGTGTTGGAGTTTTTGCAAGGTCACTATGCCCCCCAAAACGTGTGTTTTTTGCCAAGGTTAGTCTAACGACTGCTGGTGTGGATTGTACCGGCACGTAAGTATAAACAAAAATGTCGTGTTTAGGATACGATGTAGGCTGCCGCGCCGTTACCTGCAAAGTTGGACGAAACAAAAATGAAAAGTAGCGCACCTAGCCTTTAATGCAGATAAGCTACTCTATGCAGATATGCAGAGGTAATTAAGTTGTTGTTGTATTTTGTTTGTTTTTTGGGGGGGGTTGTTTTTTTTTTTTTTTTTTTTTTTTTTTTTTTTGTTTTGTTTTTTTTTGCTTTTTTTTGTTGTTTTTTGTTTTTGTTTTTTTTGTTTTTGTTTTTGTTTTTGTTTTTGTTTTTTTTTGCTTTTCTTTTTTTTTGTTTTTGTTTTTTTTTTGTTTTGTTTTTGTTTTTTGTATTCTGACAGGTTCTAGGGTGCTTCATTGCTCCCTGTATATTTCCAAAGCTAGGTATTCATCATCATATTTACTGTGTACTAGTGTGTATGGAAAAATTTGAACATTGATTGTGATTGCATATTTGTTGGTTTATTTGCAATATATTGTAAACAGCAAAGCCAAGAAAACCAAGAAAGGAACAAAATGGCTTTGCTGTCAACAGTTAGGCAGGTTCAAATAAGATACCTCTTATTCATCGCTCATTGAAAACGCTTTGGTGATATGACAATGCTAAAAATCAACAAAGCATAATGTTGATTGTGCCTCAAAGCTTCATGATCCTTTCCCCACCCACCCCACCCCGTTTCTTGCTGCTTTTGTGCATACTAATAACGAAATATATCCAATTGTCTTCATCAGACAGAGTGCCCAGTATCTTATAGCAATGATCGTGTATTCATATGTCTGTGTTGGAATCTTTGTGGAAAGACAATGATGATGTAATGATATCTCCCCTTTTGAAAGTGTAATAAATCATTGTAAAATCTTTGACGATGTGTTCCTAATTTAATCCTTATATCTTCAGGAGCCAATATTTGATTGCAGTGGTGATCTGTATGCATGTACTTCCCTTTGATAGATTAATGAGTCATTGCATGATGTCAGTGGTGTATATATGTTCATAATAATATTTTCTCTTTCGCAGTTAGAGGAGCCAGTTTATGGCGAATGGGAGCCATCCTTGCCACAATACATTGCACCGGGCGTTATAAATATGTGAGTATATATGTATACATATCCCTTACTACTTCCATACTTGTCTCTTAACGTCTTGCGTGAGAATGTGGCATGTGGGCATTGGGAAATATATGATCAGTCGCTATGTATGGTGCATCATCTTATTCACAATGCAATATTTCCATGGACCAGAATTCGGGCGTCGGGTCTACCTTATGCCGCAGCAGTAGTGGGTCCCTTGTCCTCAATATGTACCCAAACCGCCCCCCCCCACCCTGGTTTTATCTGAAGACCAACCCCACAAAATAATAATCAAATGAATGATTGATTGAACATTGAATGAATGGATGGATGGATGAATGAATGAATAGCTAAATAAGTATGTACATAAATCCCAGAGTGTACCGAAGAAGGCTGTTGACTGACTCAAAACATGTTTCTTCCGATTACCCCTGACATATATATGTATATATATATATATATATATATATATATATATATATATATATATATATATATATATATATATATATATATGCGTGTGTGTGTGTGTGTGTGTGTGTGTGTGTGTGTGTGTGTGTGTAATTACTACATATTTGCACTTGCCTTAAAAACTTTCGCATCTAAAAGTATGTTTTGCAAAGTTCAGCAACCTAAAATAATATGTAACATCCATAAGTGTCAAACGTATGTAAATATTAAGCTCGTAGCATTATACCCTCCTGTGGTAAACTGCTTTATTATACAATGTCCAGGTCTTGCTGTTTATTTTTCATCTAGCATGTTGCTGTTTGCTTGCTGTGGGTTGACATCCATGGTGTTGGTGGAGGAACGTCATATTGGACTCATGAATAGGAGCTTCAGCGCAAGTAAGTCACACGGACAGCTTAGGTGATTTCCCTTGAGGTCATTAGTTGGTCTCAGTTAACCATTCATGAGTTTCTTCTTTTCATTCCTTCCTGAATTGCATATAAGAAAAAACATCTGTCTGTACTAGGCATTGTTTATGTTAAAAATAAAATTAATATCCCGCTTACCCACACAGACAGCAGGCCGCATCTCGCCAGGCGAGACTATGGTTACCGAGACAATCAGGTATGTAGTTGTGGCTGAAAATTGATATGCGTGCCTCGTACTAACACAAATGTGCCAGAACAATTATGATTACCCCTATTTGTGGGTAGATTTACAGAGAAACGTATAAGCTTTTCAATTCTCAAGTGCACCCTAACGACATTGTTGGCTGGCATAAGTCAGGCGAAAATGTTGCCTGCTTGTGGTGATTCACCCCGTTGTCGCCACTCCAGTTAACAACTCTGCAACACCTTGTTGGCTTGTCTTAAATCAGGTCGTGTGACGATGTGGCGTGTAGCGCTTGACAGTCGAAATTTCCGACCCGTAAACACAAGCTGTATTTATGTTTGAGGTATGGCGACAGACAATGGCATAACATGATGGTCAAGGTCGGCCCATTCAACTAAGGATAACAATTCCTTTGTACTCGTGTGAAATACACCTAAACACGCTTCCACAGACCAACAAATTGTGTTCTCACCACATCCTCCACCTCCCCAAGATTTGCTCACTTTTTAAAAATTTTGTTGCAACTGTGTTAAGTAGGTAGATTGCTCACCATAAAAATTCACATTCATCAGCTTCTGTAATGAACTACTCATTGCTACCGTTATTGTTACTATGGACATATAGATTACGTACGGGAAAAGGTTTATGTACATGCATGTGTATATGTATATATTTCAACATTTAACTCTCATATATTGCTTGTAGTTCTTTTCTGTTAGGAATGTACAAAATAGTAGCGATGCTGTCATGGAAATATGATTGCACCTTAACCCTTGATTTTCTATAAAATTTATTCACTGCTAGACATAAACATAGTAAAATGAGTTTCATTGCTACAATGAGTATGGCGGTATCTGGACATGAGGCTTGTAATATTGTCTTCGAGAAATAAGTACAGTCTGCAAACATATTTCTCATTGAATAGAATTGTCGCCGTTACACACACTAAACAAAACAAAACAGAAAACAAGAGAGAACATCTTAATGAGACTGTTATTCTCGTGTCAATTTGTAAGCTTTTGCATGCTCTGGAAAACTTTTGATACAGGTGCTATAGTGAGCAAGCACTAAACTATAAATCACATTTCCCTCGAGGATTATGTTCACCTGTATATATTCACATTCATCCCATCCAGTAATTTTTCGAGATGCTATACACTATCTGCGTTGTAATTGGCTTATCTTTGTGCCAGACGCTGGCGTTCTTGAGACCGTTCTGGCGCACGTTGTGACGACAATTCCGCTCTTGATCGTGCAGTTACTTGGCATCATGGTATTTATTTTCATCTTCTTTCAGGTAGGTGACATAATGTACACTTGTTTTGCTCATTCATCAGTTAAAATTCTACGAAACAATGATTACTATATTATTGCGACAGCTTTAATCATTCATATTTTTTACTGTTACGTCCACGTAGTACAAATACACGAAACTTCTACCTTTATATACCTCGGAATTCGCTTGCTTATCAATTGGCTTTTGGATTTGTCAGAGCAACAAGTATTCTATAATCTACAGTGACGACAAAATGCCATCGAGGCGTATTTTTGTGGTCCAAAATTAATAACAGATTCTTCGGTCCACACATACACACACATGCACACGCACACGCACACGCACACACAGACACCCCGACGCTGAAGATAAAACGCTGTTTGGCGCTTTGTGAATAATTAACTTAAATTCATACATACATACATACATACATACATACAAACATACATACATACATACGTATATATATATATATATATATATATATATATATATATATATATATATATATATATATATATATATATATATATATATATAAAACCATGAAATAGAGGTTATTTGTGCAACACTATAGCTTGTGCTTACATGTGCCCTTCAGATACATACCGAAGGGTCCTTTGCTTTGGTTATCCTGTTGGCGTTTTTTCAGGGCATCGTAGGAATGCTATTAGGTAAGTTAGGAATAACAAGCAAGACAAGGCCTCCTTGATACTGTGGGCCTATTTGAGCAACAACAATTTATTAATAAACATCAACGAAACTGGTTATCAGCGATGCAATAAGATGAAATGTACAACTTCACACATGTGACTTCCTAGATGCATTTATACCCACTTTGTGTAAAATAACCATATTATTTGCCGCGTGTTCATGTAAAAAGTGCCGCTTCAGATAATCAAAGGTCTTGAGCCCTTATGCCTGTGTGCGTAACTATACCTTGTTACAAACCACAATGTATAACTTCAATTACCTGACTTCGGTTATCCATTTTTATCTTTATTTTAGTAATAATATTCCAATCTGATAGGTCTAATTTTCGCAATTATAAAGCCATTCGAGATGGCTTTGAGTGCACACAGGAAGTTTTTTTTTTTCAAACGAGCGATATGGGTTCATATTGTATAGTAGCCTCGTTTTCGAGTATACAAGTGCCCAAGTTTGTGACAGCGGCAAAACCAAAACATGACAGACGACATGGCGATGTTAAATGCAGCACGGGCCTTGTTGGACAATATTATGAACAAAGTGATGAGCAAGCTTAATGTATTTTTTTTCATTGTCTTCAGTAAAGTTATTAGTAAAATGTTAAAATCGTTACCACAGGTTTGCGTCTTGTAGTACGGAGTTTTACATAGCCTTGGTCAGCCGTACCACATTCGGGCTTTGCCCTCATGTGGTGTGAGTGACCAAGGTTAGGTGAAAGTCCGTGCTCCGTTCAGCAAAACTGTGGTAACTAATAATATCTACCTTGAGCAGATCGAAAGTGATGTTGGACCTTTCCATTTTAACCGTTATTTTGTTTATTTATTTATTTTATTTTATTTATTTATTTTTTGCTCTACAACTTCAAGTGCATGTTGGAAAAGTAAAACCTCGGCCCCAATGTTTGTTTGTCTCTTGCTTTTGTTATCATTATTATCATTGGTATTATTGCTAATATTGAAAGTATATATATATATTATACGTTAAACTGATAACAAAGCTGAAAGCATTCATAATTATACATTGTGTAAACTGCAGGCATTATGGTGTCGGCCATCTGTGACCGGGAAAGTGCTGCTATTAACGCTTTAATTAGCATGATGTTTACGGACATTGTCTTATCAGGTCAGTAAAAATCACCCGCATCAACATGTCCAACTTACCCGGTTGAACATCACTAACTCTGCCAGCACTGTGTTTGAGAGACTGGGTCGACAGTTTTCCTCGACGCGTCTTGGGCGCGATGCGTGCGTCCGGTGGGGGCGCGACCAGATATTCTTTTGAGCTGGACCTTTTTTTTTTTCTTTTTTTTTGGGGGGGGGGTGGTGGTGGGGGGGATTGGACATGCTGGTGTTGCAATGAAAAGTATGTCAATGAGAAATATTAATGGGGAATCAAATAATTCACATTAACACAGCATTTTTGTTATTAGCACTAAACGAATTAATTTTGTGGCGATGCGACTGTGCTTCGCCGTTTCTGTCAAAGGCGTGACGTTCAGTGTTTTTTGTTTTTTTGTTTTTGTTTTTTTTCTATTTACACCGCGGCGCTGTAAACATTTATTCAAGTTCGTCATTGGGACCTACACAGTTAATAAATGGACTTTGACGAATAATGTGAAAAATTGTAAATTGAATTATGATCCTTATGCACATGTACAGTGAAGCAATTCACATGAAGGTGGCGCTATCTGTAACTTTTCCCCAGTATCCAGGTAACTGTATATTGCATTTGGAGACACCTGAGCGATTAACAAAACCTGGTTCATTCATTGGTTAAAGCTAAAGGCTTATGGGGTCGACAGTGTCGAATGGACTTGGTTTCAAAACTATCTTCTTAATAGACAACAGGCTACCTGTTAGCAAGCGGTTTTGTCTGAGTTCGGTTTCGTCACTTGGTGTCCCACAGGGTTCAAATTTTGGACCTCTGCTGCTTACACTTTTTATTAATGACCTGCCAACATGTCTTGAACACTCTACACTGTATATGTATGCAGACCACAGCACTGCAGAAGTATCTGGACTTTCAGCTCAAGATGTTAAAGCTAAGTTGACGGCAAATTTTATTAATGTACAGAATTGGATGTACAGGAACAAACTGACATTGAATGTTGGAAAAACAAAATCCCAACTGATCGGTACATGAATAAAAGTTACTTCCACCACTAAGTTAAATATTGATGTTGGGACAAAGAAATTGAACAGGTGCAAATAACAAAATTGCTTGTTTTCAAATTGACTCCAATCCCAGTTGGACCACCCGAGCATGAGACAGTATGCAGGAAGTAATCTCAAGGGATAAGTGTTTTTAAAAGAATTCGGCATTTGATTCCAAAAAGATGTTGCAGTCCAACTTTTTAATGCAAAGGTCCTACCACACATGGACTTTTGCTGTTCCGTTTGGGGTCGTCCTTCCGATTTAATTTATACAGAACGCATTACCAAATTACAGAAGCGGGCGGCACGTATAGTTCTCCAGTGCAGTATGTTAGATTTTTCCAGTCAGGAGCTTTTTAAAAAATTAAAATGGATGCTTTTCTATGAGCGAGTGAGCTTTAAAAGAAGTGTACTCGTGTACAAGTGTCTAAATGGTGTGTACAAGTGTCTAAATGGTGTGGTGCCGACATATCTATGCAAGTTTAGGTCATTCTCACAGCAACACACTTATGGTACAAGATGTGCTAGTCGCAACAATTTAATTACCACCAAAGCAAGGCTCACAAGCTGCACTCGCAGTTTTAGGTATGATGGTGAAAGGCTTTGGAACGCCCTTCCCACTGATATTCGCTCAGCAAAATCTGTTGAAACATTCAAATCTCTATACTGTATAATCAAAATGTGGTTTGATACATTATGCTTGTTGTCATTGGCATAATGGAAACTGGTAATTGCTGGATGCTGATGGGACATTTTTTATATTGATTTATTTCGTTGGTTTTTTTTTACAGTACTTTTTAAATATTGCTATATCTTTTGTACATTTTCACTAACGGCTGGGCCATGATGAGAACTAGCGGGTATCCGCTAATCATGTATTACCCTGGATAAGTAAAAGGATCTATCTAAAATGTAATGACATATGGAGAAGGTGCCATCACCATGAAGATGGCGTGAAAGTCGAGCGTTTCTGACATTTCTATTGTAATTACAGGTTCAGTAATACCAAATGAGCTAATGAGCCCGTGGTTGCGAAAAGTGGCCCACTTGCTGCCCAACAAACTATCAGGAATTGCACTGAGGCACATAATGCAGAGAGGTGAGGAAAGGCTGCATCGTGCAGTGAAGGTGGTACATTCAAATGTTTGTTTAATGCCTATGTCATTCCCATAATATTGTAAAACCAGATAAAAAGACAAGTTTTCGGAATAAAAAATACGGTTTTTTTGACAATTTTTTTTCAGCTATGTTCCTCAGATAATGTTGTGTTCAAAACATAACAGGAATTGAGTATGCACGTTTGTGGTAAGCATAATCCTGATACTGCAAGACAAAGGGTACGTTTTCCAGGAAGCTTCTTTTGAAAACTCACTGTCCAAAAATATTCAACCGGATCAATTTTTGTATAAATGCTTCTAGCCTGCATAAAACTGTGTTGCGAAACGTTTGCTTGACTTGAATGTCGAGTTGTACTGTTGATTTCAATAAAAAATGCAAAGGCATAGCAAACATTTATTGGCACGGTTAGAAGAGTTATACACCACAGCGCAGTTGCCAACTCACATGAAGTGTTTCGGTATATTTTAGACAAAATTAATAGGAAGCATGCATATTGCTTTCCCGCCACAGCTGCATACCTGGTTGTCTTAGTAACCATATTCTAACCTGGCGAGATACGGACCGCTGCCTGTGCAAGGAAGCAGGATATTACTAATGTTTTGGAAATAAATACGTAGTACAGGCATATGGAAATTTGTTCTTGTACCCAGTTAATAATAATTAATAATTTGGGGAAACACTAAATGAATATGACTTTGGTATTTGAAAACTTAAATTTCACTAAAAGACACTAACTTTATGAGAAAAGGGTATCTGGCCCTGTCTGTGACAGTGATAAAAGCATGCCCGTGTGTACTTCGTGATTGACAAGCAGACCCCCCCCCCCCCCCCCGTGCTTTTGTGGCGGGAAATAATATAAATGTCGTTGTAATAACTGTAATCGCAGACGTTTTAGCAATGCATTTTGTCGATGTGATACACAACGCAACGCGACGGATCGTATTCGTTCTTGAATCCAGAATGTCGCATTTACCATGTCTTTTTCTTCAGTGCATCGGCATCTAAACAATGACAACGGCACACATAGGCCCCCTTTTGTTCTATTCCTTGAAGCGATCAAGTAATCGGTTTTAGAATGTCCTGTTTTCTATTTTTTTAATCATCTTCAATGCCTCGGAGGAACATTTATAAACCAAAACATCTGAGATGCAGCAAACGTTCGGCCTTCCATTTCATTCTTTTTTCCGTAGAGAAGGCGCATCAAAGCCTAAGAAGAGGCTACGCAGCTCTCTCTCTCTCTCTCTCTCTCTCTCTCTCTCTCTCTCTCTCTCTCTCTCTCACACACACACACACACACATTTTCCATTTTCCTACGGAATTGAGTGTTTGCAAGTGCAAGGAGGTAGATAATGTATTGAACTTCCGTGGACTGCAGAAAAGTGAAATGGCAAGTCTCGTTTTATCTCGTGTCGTAAAAGCATTTCGTTACTGGACAAAACTGGCTAAAGCAAGGCTAAACAACAAGTTATTTTAATAAAAAACGATGTGCTGTTTTTCAATAAACCCATAAACCCAGATAAAAGTTCTCTTCAGACCTACTTACTTATTCCCTGACAAGCTCATAATTTGGGGTGGGAGTGGGGTGGGGAGGAACTTAGTTGTTCTATTGCATTCACTGTGAAGTGTTGCAGTGGAATTTGTTGCCAGATGAGATCATATTATTAGCAGATAACAGCCGCTCACTTGTCAGTGTTTTGCCCTGTTCTGTGTCCGTTACTTATCTGAAAAAGTAGGATGTACTTCAGCTCCATATTATCAACATCCAAAATCCGTTAATCAAGGTCTAACTGTGCATGCGCATCACTGTCGCCGCCTGTGTCTGAAATATGAATGCTGGGAAAAAATCCTTTTCAATTTATTTTTAATTTTGACTAAAACAAGTTGAATGATAATTTGAAAAAAGCCACGTTAGTCTGAAAGATAATATATGGCCCTCAACAGGTAACTATCAGAACGCGTATTGGAGCCTACAAAACGTGTTTTCTGCTCTAAACAATTGTTATTGCAAGACACATCTCTTTAAAACCCAGAGGGCGTCACCTGGACCTCATTTTGCTCATTTTAGAATAAAGTGTGTTCATTTGAATCAATCTATGGAGCATATTGCACACACACACACACACAGATATATATATATATATATATATATATATATATATATATATATATATATATATATATATATATATATATATATATATATATATATATATTTATATATATATATATATAGATGAAATACGTTAATCCACAGCTCACAGCTCATATCTGTATTTTGCAGGCTGGGGCCTGGAGCATGCTGAAGTGCGGATTGCTTTCTACTCGACATTTGCCTGGATTGCTGCCCTTCTCCTGGTAACTGTTATAGTATGCAAGGTTAAGTAAGCTTTGTTGGACCAGCAAAGTTTGTATAGTTTTTATCGAAAAGTGCTGAGAAATAAAGCTGCTTTGACATGGATTGATTATAAAATATGACTGGATTGTTGCCGATATAGGGCTCTGCTGCCTCACTACTCATTATTATTATTATTATTATTATTATTATCATCATCAACATCATCATCTCCTCCCGGTAGGAAAAGTATACATTTGAAAAAAAAAATGGTCACCATAAGGTGAAATATGTTCATTATCTACAATCCTAATTGCTGACATAATATCTATAATGTTATTAGCGCTTTGCTCTGAAGAATAGCGCTGAAGGGACGGTAAAGAAGCTTGTGATCAGCCGCCCAAACGATGCAAGAACTAGAGAATGTTATGAATTTGTGTACCAGGAACACTTGCCGCCCTCCCCCCCCTCCCGGGGGGGGGGGGGCTGCGCAAAAACGTCAGTGTAATGAGTTTTACCTCGTTTTAGTTCAAGTGTGGAGCTACCGCACAAAAGTGTGACCCGGTGCGCGACAACCGTTGACATTCATAAATGTAATCAGGGAACAGCTTGTCTGAAATTTTATCAATTTCGTTATCATGTTTTCGTACAAGTGTCCAGTACAGCAAACAAACAAGCAAGCAAACAAACAGACAAACAAAGAAACAAAATAAAAAAGTGAAACCAACTGCGGACAATGCGATAGTGTAAATCTGGAGAAAGGGACTCTTGTACAATGCCACATACTTCAGTCAATGCCCTATTTATGCAATAAACTCATACATTCACTCTGACTACAATATTTCAGCCAATCTAGTAATATTTGGAAAACTGTTTATATAATTAAGTAATATTCTCTGTTGTACATATGCATATGTCTGCGAAGATTATATCCCACTGCTATCGGGTTAATTTGCGTTTATGAGTCCTCGTGCTTTATATTTACCATATTGTGCGTGCATTCAATTTCCTTTATTTGTGTGGGCTCCTTGTGCGTCAACTGATTCGTTCGAGTTTGACATGGCCACCCACAGATGTGAATATGCTTTGTTCAGTCTCGTTCATTCTAATATTCAACAGACCCAGAGGGGGTATTGAAACAATTTCAAACATCACAAATGTTTGACACATCGCAGGGTACATATGAATTCCGTATTTTCATCTTTTACCAACAAGAGGGATAAGTATAGGCAGTAGCCCCCCCCCCCCATGTTGTTTAACCTGTTTAACCCTGTGCCGCTCAAATCTCCCAAAAGGGCCCGGATGCAAATTACCGTATGTTTTGATGATTTTACTGACATTCCGGGTTAACAGAGACGGACTTCTAGATGACTTACATTATGATGACACGACCCTGCCTGTAGGTTTTCTTAGTGTAGCTGTTTCCCACCAGGGAAAAGTATTGACTCAAATTCTGAACAGGAAAGGAATTATAGTGCAAACTTGTCAAATCAGTATGTTTATACCAATGACAAATACGCCTTTATAAGGAAAATTGTTCTGTAGACAACTTTTCAATACTTTCCAGATCTACTTAATGATTGCAGAATTGTATTTGTTTCTATATTTGTCAATCTGCAAAGACCCATTTGTAAAACTAACTGGTCAGCGACTATGTTGAAAAATTGCCCTTTGACCGCAATCTCTTAACTTTTACAGTTCACAATTTTCTGTATAAATTGCTCCATATTAAAAGACGGATGCTTGTTCAGTGTTTGAGTTCAACATATGAATGCAAAAGTTACACATACATGTATAAGGTTGAGGCTTACTAACACAGTGTAGTTGGAATAAAATATTACCACTGTTTACCGTGTTGTGTTCATCTTAAAATCTTGTGTTTGTAAAGTATCAAGTTTTGTTTTCAACTTGTAGCTGCATTCTTGAAAACAAAGATCATATTTTATGAAGGGATGGAGTTAATTGGGGATTTCAGGGCACACAAATAATCACATCAGTACAGGAACTATTATCAATTGCAAAGTGAAATAACTATATGAGATCATGTGTTAGTCTGCATTGTGTAAAACAAAACCTTTGCCTGGACATTCGCCATTCAATTAAATAGGCATTCTATCAATATCAGACATAATGCTTCTTAACAGACACAATGTTAACGCGTCACACTGACTATACAGGTTAGGTTTCCAGTCGCATACATAGAATCGCCTGACTCAAGTGCATCTTAAGCATGGGTCTGTCGGATGTATCAAGTGGGAGATTACGTGGATGGTTGATCCTAATTTCAATCAGAAATGTTTCAAATCGAGTTTGTGTACTTAGCACATCGGTTTCGTAACGACTTTCAACAAGGATTGGCACCTGGAACATTATCTGTGTGAGACACAATACCCAAGAGCTTCTGTTAGGGTTCAAAATATTTAGAAATGCCGCAGCAGGCCCCTTGCGTTCACCAATACCCTGCTAATGGACACTTGCTGCCCTGGTATGAACCCGAGGATTTTTACGCATGCGTCCAGCTTTAAAAGCGCTTGGCTCCACCAAATCGGTTTCTTCGTCTATTCCATAGGTGGCGTCCCAGCTACCCAAGTGTTTCGTCTCGACCCCGCCCTTTTTGACAGTTGCTTCCAAGAACACTTCACTCACTGACCACCGCCTCTTTTCCGGGGCATTTACTCGATGTTTCATTGCTGACATGAACGTTGCTTCTGCTACTTTTGGCCCAATATACATTGTAGAAATGTGACTTTTAGTTCGCAGCTTAGGCTTATAATTAAGCGTACTGCTGAACCAGTTATAGCTGTCAAATTCGAGGCTATCGCTGGAATTTCTGTAACACTTTATCTCCTCAGTTCTGGACGATAGCTCTGGGTGTATTTCTACGCAAATGTGTTGCTTGTAGCGTTTCCTGCTGGACACTGTAAACTCCCGTCTTACATTTTTTGTATCAGGCCTGGGTGAAAATAATGCTTCCATTTCGTTCTCTCCGCTCCAATCTGAAATATCAAGAGGTTCGATATCAGACACACTGGCGGATAAATGACGAGGTTCATTCAGCCTGATATAACTGAACGGTAAGCCTCGGACAATAGAATTATTCGTCCTACATTTCGTGATGGGAGGCGGAGAGAATAACGGGGGAAATTCACCCTCTGGAGTCAAATCTGAGAGATCGAGGGGCGCAATGTCACTTACGCTTGTGGACACATGCCTCGGATCCACTTGTTTCGTCATTTTATAACATTGACTCGTTGTCCACTTGAACAAAAGAGAAATCGCTATCCGTCCCTATATTGTCCTCGAAGTCAGCCTCTACTGTTGCAATAAAGCAGGTTCCTAACCGCCTGTCTGACTTTCGTCTGCCTGAGAATGTGGCCTCAGCCCGCCATTTTTGTTCCACTGCGCTTCTGTGCTGTGCGAGATGGGAACAAAACTGACCTTGCAATTAAAAGCATTATGTTGATCCGGTTTGGCTCACATTATATATATATGTGGATTGGCGCCCATTTCGTGAATCCTGGTATGCTCTACGATTTGTAGATACGCTTACTATTGTTTTTTAGGTCAAAAAGAATTATTGTGTATTATATACATGTAAACATCTACAACTTCTGATTGTTTTACAATGACGTGATAATTACTCTACTGAGAGTCGGATCTGGGGCCGTATAAAAGCAAAGATAAGGGCACGCCATGATTTATGACAGAGCCCTTTATCATTGCGCTCCGAATCACAAATTGTCACACACAAGAGTAACTGTGTATAGTCTGCTTAATTACATAAATGTATTAGTCGTGTCTGTTGCATACCAGCAGGGTAATAACGACCAGGATATAAGTATCAACAGGTCATTCCGATCAATTAAGGGCACAGCGACGAGGACAACTGTACCATTTTAACATATTCATAGTTGTATCGTAAGCTTCAATATGAAGCTTTTGTCAAAGTCTTATTTTAACATCATAAGCTTGACGTTATTAATGTAATTTCGAGCTGACTTGACACTTACTACCCCAGTTCTGAACGAGAAACGATACGCATTTATGAGTGACGATTCCAGATCTGACAATAGGTTGCATATGTCCTATTGACATAAATGACAAGTTATAATGTGGCAATTGGAGGATACAGTGTTGGTGTGCAGTGCCTATGCTATGGAAAAACAAACCTGTCAAAAACATGATCACACGATTTTTTTTTTATTCCGACGGGGCATAAAAGCAGTTGCATTCATCCACTTTTCCCCAATAACGACTACTAACAAATGTCTCCGCTGCGGGACCCAATGCCCAATATTTGTTTACTTAAGTATGCATTTGGCATTAGCTTCTGAAGATCAAGATCAGTCTTCATGAAACTTGGCAGATAGTGAGATATGCTATAGATTCATATATCAAACTTGGCCTTCATTGGACCTTGAAATGACCTTGAACACCAAAATGTAGCCATAAACTGGTTTCTATTTTAATATTCAACCAGATATTGACACATATACTAAAAAATGGCCATTTTCTTTCAAAACAATGAAGTCTGAGGGTTATCATGAAAAATCGCCATATGACAAAAATGAACTGATGTAGAAAATTTTGGAAAGAAAAGGTATTTTCCCATTTATTAGAAAAGTTTCGAATTGCCTTATTAAAGTATGTCCACCATGCAATGCAGCTAAAAGTGTAGATGATTTTGGAAAAAAAATCACGTGAATTTGTTTAATCTTAGTGAAATTATCTCAATTTGAAATCAGAGCCTCGTATTCGATTTCTCAATTCAAGATGACCGCCAACAATGGGTTTATGGGTTAAAATTTTAAGTGGATGTAATTTCTTTAAAACGTGAGATTTTTTAACTATCTTTTGAAAAAAAATCTGCTAAATGAGCTTAATCTGCCTGTTTCACGTATTTTATATACAGGCGTGTGCCTGCTATGTAAAAGTTGACCAAACTATTGCAAAATACCCCATGTACAATTTCATTCATTTTTGGCCTGACTTCGATTTTTTTCAAACATTTCTACGCAAAATTGTACACAACTTGTTCTTTTTTTTTTTTTTTTTTTTGTGGTTTCTTATTATTAATCTCTCAAAAAGACGAAAAAAGGCCAAAAAGGTGTATACAGATCACTAAAGTGACCGTCAAGGTCATCTCAAGGTCATGAACATGTCCAATTTTTTCTACTGGTATGATCTATCAACATGCCCAGTTTCATCAAATTTACATTTCTCTACCATTGGTATCCGGCATATCACCCATATATGGCTATATCTGATGCCGTCTTTTGGCTTCATCGGCTCGCGTGTCTCATGTCGTGCCTGTGGTCTTCTTTGTTTTCAGCCTTCTCTTATTTTGGCTATTTTTTCAATTGTTCTAATTCTAATTCTAATTTTAATTTTATTCTAATTGTGTTTTTTTCCTCTTTTATTTTTTTCTGCTCTACTCTGCTCTACATTATTTTATTTTTCATATATATTAAATACTTGTCGTTGGTCAACACTGGTCCCCGTTGCAGTCTGGGCAGATTGTGATCAGTTTCCGGATGATTTAACTAAGTTACTGTAACTGTTGTTTACTTAATTTCATGGTGATATCAAAATTAAAATCGCAAATGAGAGGAACAAAATTACTTTTAACGCAGATTATGTTTTGTGTTAGAAAATATACAAGGCTTGTTACTCTGTCCCGCTTCTTACAGCATTATTAATGTGACACTTCCAGGACATGAAAGGGTTAACACCTGATTGTAAACATTTCCATAATTTGACCATTTACATGCCACCAGCTTCCTGCACAGCCTGGACACCGAGAGTTTGCACTAAGATTCACCTGTCAGCAGGATTATTAGCTAGGGTCTATGATTGAATCAGCCCTTACGTATATAGAAAAACAAGCGTGTTGTCGGAAATAAATTGCACCTGTGGGTATCTAGAAGGTAAATAATTCGAACACATCTGAGAAAAACGGGATCGGTTGCTGTCGGTATGACTGAATCTGATGCTTACAGACAAGCATTGCGTATGTTGCATTGTGGTATGAGATGTATTGTTGAAATGCTATTATCACGCTTGAAAATCAGGGCAAAAACGTAAATGAATCCCTTCCCGCTCAAAATTTCTGAAAAGCGCTCGGATGTTAATTGTTGTTTGCCTTAACGTTTTCATCCAAATTTGCTCCTTACTTGAAAGATATTTTTGCAGAGATTTGCATTCAAGACTATTCATGATGGCACGCCTAACCAGCGCTAAGAAAACCTATTGACTCGGTCCTGTTCCGACCTGGAATTGGTTAGTATATCCATCCAGTATTTTGACACCCATTTTTATTTAGTCTCTTTATTATGGCAAAATTGTGATGTGCACGTTCAAGTTTACGCAATCTGTAAATACAAACCCAATGAACTCGTCATTCTTTCTAACACATATTACACGCCATATGTTTTAAAATAAAAATGTTGCAATAAAGTTTTAGAAACGCTCTTATGACAGAAGCAGATTTGTCCCAGCAAGGTAAATTGCGGACCGAGGGAATGTGTGTATCTCTCCACGTGACAAGGTAGAACGGGTTAACACTACAATGCAAGCAACAAAGTACTCTACCTTGTACGAAAACCCGTGAATCAAATCTTTGGAGTGTTGAGCAAAGACAATACCAGGCAGCCGGGAAACGATGTTTGCGGACAAACACCAGTAACTTCATCCTAGATTGTCTATGTTATGTGTCGGTATTTTATGTGTATATGCTATTTGAGTCCACTCGTTATAAAGCTTTGTCCATATATATATATATATATATATATATATATATATATATATATATATATATATATATATATATATATATATATATATATACACATATACATATATATCACTATTGCCCTTGTAAGTGCCGATTATTATTATTATTATTATTATTATTATTATTATTATTATTATTATTATTATTATTACTATTATTATTATTATTATTATTATTATTATTATTATTACTATTATTATTATTATTATTATTATTATTATTATTATTATTATTATTATTATTATTATTACTATTATTATTATTACTATTATTATTATTATTATTATTATTATTATTATTATTATTATCATTATTATTATAAGTATGTACAAGGGGGATACCAGGATGTCTACAAACAAAGTTTGGTTGAAAATATATTGTGTATCTGTCCCTTTATTAATCATAATACTCAATTTTTACTTTGAGTGGGATGTAGAATGTTTAAAAAAGAAACAAAAAAAAAAAAAAACCCCAATCAATATCTTGTTTGGATATCTTGTCCCCATAAAGTGTCAAACAATTTATTTGGTGAAACTAAAACTTAATGTTGTACCATAAAACAGGTTAAACAACTATACCAAATTATCCGTGCTACAACTTTGTAGCTGTATGCGGGATTACAGTAATCAGTAGACTGCTGACATAATGAAGTTCGTATTAACTGTGTCTCTGCCAATGCAAGTTCTGACTGAGTTAATAGTTGTACTCGGCGGGCGCTTTTCTTCATTCTTAGCAACTTAATATTCTGTGATTTGTACAACTTGCTGAGTTTCTCTAAGCGCTTGAGAGCTTTATTAGAATTGACCAACTATAACAAAGAAATACACTGAATTTCTAATTGTAGTATGGGAACTTTTACGGAAATTTTATATGTGCGTATATGCGCCTGCACATGCAGACACGTTGTGGATGCATGCCTTGTTGCTTTCTGTACAAAATGAGGGACCATTATTATGCACATATACAGATGCCATATCTGCGCATGAAAATACACTAGAACGATACTGTAATCTCCATTTATTACGTTTCATTATATGTAAGATACAACGCTGATGATAAAAGCTGTGAATAAATGCCCGTTGCATCCTGAAAGGATGTGCGATCTGCTACGAACTGATTACGACGAAGTATTAGACAACAACCATGCTTTTATTTGATAGTACAGTTTGACGAACACAAGAACACTTTCGTTTTGTTCCCTTTTTTCATTTATGTTAGAGAGCTAAACATCAGCCCATGCGTTAATAATCCATTTCTTTTTGTGCAACTGTCGCATAAGGTAAAGCCACCAACAAATTCACACAGATGCACCCCACAATGCCAAATAGTTGGGTAACTCTCTTGTGCTAGAGGTAGGAAAACAACAAAAATATTCACTTTCGGGAACAAAGAACAATAAGTTTGCGCCTATAAATGACTCACTATTCATATCAAGATTGACCTGCCTTGTCACGAAATAGGTGATGAATGACTAATAATTGATAAATTTACAGATATCCAGTTTAGAAACAAGCTTATAAAAAATCCCAACATGCACCTCGAACGCCAGAGAGTACTGGACAATTGCGCTTGGGCGGGGAGGGGAGGGGGGGAGGGTAGGGCGCATGCATGTTAGAAGTGTTGCAGCGGTAGTGTTAGGCATATCATTCTCTATGCAACATTTATCGCTAGCTCTTAAAAAATGTATACAACCTTGTGGTATGTGAGGGTTATACACTGATAATCTCTGCCGTCTAATAAGACAATCTAAATACCGTCGCCTTGGTACCAGCATGGTACAGCCATGTCTTAAATTGCAATTTGGAACAGAAATTGTCTCGAACAGTCGTCGACGACACACTGGATATCCCCTGCTCGGATAAACATCTGCCCCTAGGACAAGTTTAAAAAGTGGTCACATAAAAAAGTGGTCTATAAAAAGAAGCATAATAACATCGAAAAAATGGTGTGTCTGAGAACGCACGCATAGACGGCAACTGAAAGGTCACCTAACATCGGAGGTACCTGGTTGTATCTGAAATTGCATCTGCTTTCATGACAGCCAGCAAAAATCGCCTTTTAGCAACATGTATCACGATCATGTGGTATTGGAAACTTGTACCTTGATGCATATCCACACATCGCAAAGTGTAAAGCCACATTCATCAGCTTCTTTAATCCTACAACAATCATATGTAACCATGAGTCCGTAAAGGACAAATGAAATAGCGCCACGTGTAGTGTTTATATAAAATTATTGTAAGTCACACATAGAGCAATCGCAGCACATACATTGTGCTTTGACACACGTACTGCGGTAAAATATTACATAAAGCAGTTACATAAAATATACCCAGTGCAAATCACATTGTCCGTGCCGAATGCGTACACCACATGAGCTCATGGGGTCTCGTTTGCCCACAACGGTTTAGTGAGACGCTTGCATATGTGCATGCTTATGCGGATATACATGCGTGTCCGTATGGAATCTGTTTTGTGAGTTGATTATATAAAATCAAAAATAGTGTTTGAAGTAATACGTTTATGTTGCGATATATGCATTTGAATTATTTCGCAAGCTGCCATAAGCATAATTTGCAAATTATTTTTTTTCTGCACAAATGCCTTTTATTTACTGTAATACAGTCAAACCTGTCCGAGTGGGCACCTGTGTTTAGTGGACACTGCTGTTTGGCCTAGTTCCCTATATCTCCCATGTTAATGGACCTGCGCTAAGCGGGCACCTGTCTTAAAGGGGCACTTTTACCCGGTCCCAAGAACACCCACTTAACACAAGTTTTACTGTACATCAACTACTATGTACATCAATGAAAAGGGGATGTTACCATGAAAGAAAACCGAATATCAAATTATGGATCTGCGATACCTGCCAACCTGACCTGCTATTTAACAAGAGAACAGAACATGTATTTGCACACAGTCCATGTTAGATTTCTGCCAACATGTCAGTAACTATGCACATCAAGCACAGTAGAATCTCCCTATTCATGCCCCTCTATAATTAAACCACTCCCTATTCAAGCCTCCCCCATAGTCCCAATTTTGTTTCATATCATGACTTTGATAATGAGACCACTCCCTATTAAGACCTGCTTTAGTCAGTCTCATGGGTGGTCTTAATAGAAACATATCACTGTATAAATACATCCTAGAAACATACCACTTTATCATGCGTATAATTAAATCCAATCAAAAACGGAGAACACAGGTTACACAGGCCAAACAATATCAATTCTTTAAATGTTGGGGAGGGGGGAAGAATTGGCACATATTTTTATGAAATGAATTGGTTATTTGCCACTCGAGAATGTGGTAGCGATACTATGCAAGAAAAATGGGATTTTACAATCTTGTACACACAAATACACACAGTGAGCATACACATGGTTGTGGATTATTTATACCATTCGATTTGAAATTGGCATATGAACTCACCTTTCTGTGATCTGAACAAAATCAATTTGAACTAAATCCAAATACCAGCCGCCTCTATCTTTCAACCAAAAACAGTTACAGCAGTCTTTGTGGGTAACCTTGATGGACGAATTGGGCTGGTATGTGTGGGCAGCCACGTACAATTGCTGTGAAAGGACAACCTATGGTGTCTTGTATGCACCCCCAATTTCTTTTTACAACTTGATGAGTTGTATGTTAACTCCATGCTAACCAGGGGTTTTGAGAAGTAATTTGATAAAAATATGAAAGAACCACAAAATGCATGCAATATGTGTACGAAAGCAGAGCATGAGCATGTACATTATCTGCAAAGAGGTCCGAGTTCCTTACTGGGATAATAATAATAATAATAATAATAGTAATAATAATAATAATAATAATAATAATAATAATAATAATAATAATAATAATAATAATAATAATATATAATAATAATAATAATAATAATAATAATAATAATAATAATAATAATAATAATAATAATAATAATAATAATAATAATAATAAACAATAATTATCATGATGATAAAATCAAATGGAAGACCAGCTTGTATCAATGCTGCTCTCTACAACTCACACAAATACAATAATTTTAACTTTTATTCCATGTCAGTCGGCCGGCTCTGAGCGGCACAGAGTTAAGAGTTATTAGGACCGCAGCGCTTCCACCTTTATGGTTCTCACAAAGTGCACTCTTGTCCTTGAGTTGTACCAGTAAAGGAATGGAATGGCAAATTCTACTGTTTAAAGGCATTGGCACTAACATCTTGAATGTATGAGAGGGATGTTTTGAGGTCATGCGTCATAATATAGAGGTTTTATCGTCACAAAAGTACTACCAGATACGGTAATGACAAAGGAAGTATCCCTCTCAAATCTGATATAGTGTTGTTAATCCTTAGCTAAAAGGTGGGTAACCCAGTAAATGATGAAAGAAAAAGTTTCTCAACAGTTTTGGACTGCAAGAAATGTCGTTTATAACACACTAACAGTTACAGGAAATGCCCGGTTGGATTTGGATAATATTTCGTATGCTATACTAAGTGAAAATAGCCATCAACAAGGCCAGAAAGAAAAAAAATACGAAATCCACAACCTAATTTATTTTCAGTGTTAATGATTCAAAACATGTGTACTTGGTCTTCAGAGCAGACTGGGGCGCGGGGGGAGGGTATTTTCGGGACGTGCATACCACGCAGCAAAGTATAGAAAAAAAGAAACCCATGCAAAATTTAGTTTTGCTCCACATTCACAGTTCAAACGTTTGTTGGTATTTTGTACATCTGACTAATGGTCTTCTCGTGCTTTTTTTTTTCTAATGGCAAAACCCAAAAGTGCAAGGAGTGAGTTAATGTGACTTTTTGCACGAAAAAAAAAAAAAGTTCTGTCCGCTTCATTCATATTTCACAGATGCAGAAATATCACATCAGTGTAGCACAGGCAATAATGAAAATGGCTCCTTATTTACCCTTGTACTCCACACATACTATATAAATGTATATATTTGAACTTGAAAGATTTTCAAAACATTCTACATAATCTTGGTCAACACTTTTTTTTGGGGGGGGGGGGTCCGTAAGATAAATTCGCCTGTAAAGAAATCTATGACGCAATTTCCAGCGACATTTAAATGTAAATAGGCGATTTACTAATATGCTTCTTTTACTTGACTAGCATATATATATATATATATATGTGTGTGTGTGTGTGTGTGTGTGTGTGTGTGTGTGTGTGTGTGTGTGTGTGTGTAATGACCAACATATGAAAAAAATCACCATGGGGTAAACCAAGAAATTTCTAATACATTTTACCTAATCATTTAAACCACATCAATAGAAATTTTCTGGAATTACCGGTACCTTGTTGTCTACTCAACCACGGAGGCTAGGCCTATATGGAAGGAGAATCAACTCGCTAGTCAGTGATGTCCGCGGGCACAAATCCTTTATCATTATCCCCAGGGTATTATCGCAATGATGTCATTGGCACAACCCTGTAACAATGTGATCACCCCCCCCCCCCCTCCAAGCATGCCACCACAGTAATTTTAAACTGTGTACAAAGCATGCCAGTCAAAAAGAATTAGGAAGTTTGTGTCTCAATTCAAATAGATATTTCATAAAAAAGAAGTAAGATATCACATTTTTTGCTTAAAATATATACCTTCCGACAAACGTGCATGGGATCTGAGTCATACAAATGCCACTTTCCTGCTTCGCTTGACGATGTATGTGAAACTCATGTTTAGCAGAAATACATTTGTAATGACAAAGTTCTAAATTAAACCATGAAAGACAACATTCTTTATCCATCGGAATGAATGTATTATAAAGTAAAGTCGTCAACCTGATGTCCGGCTGTTCACAGCCCCGAAAAATATCATCGGAGGCAGGGATCATCGACCGAACGAGAAGCTCAACATTTTGTGTATAGTTCCCATTTCCAAGGAAAGGACCGACTGACGTGAATAGAAGAAGTTTTGAAACACTGGTTTCGGGGGGCGCTTCCTTCTCTACTCTAGCCTCCATGATTCCACTGAGAGCCAGTTATATTGGAATGTAGAAATGCAGAGGAAATTTCCATATGGAGCAATAGGCCTACAATCCTGGCGGTTTTTTTTTCTATGTTCCCTTTAATGTCAGAAGTCTGTTTTCATACATGCTTGATGTGGCATTCCTGATTATCTTTTTTCACGTTCAAGAGTCTGAACAAATCGCATTGCTTTATGACGCAGTGATATGCACGAATTACATTGATGTTTCTGGTCGAGAAATGGGTTACGCTTTACGTATTGAATGAATGAGCTGTGCCAGGTAATAACATCTCAAGAAACAATGTCACTTTAATTAATTCAGGGTAGCTGCTGCCCGTAATCCAGAGTTTCTAACATTCTATAAAATTAAGATTTATTTGCATTTCAGAACTTTTGCTCAATGCAACTATGTCTTATGTCTTGCCCAGTTCAGAGAGCAGATCTGCTTGCACGGTTGATCTTTTCGTTAAGTCTGTTGTATGTCGAGGTTCATTATTTTCAGTCTTTTGTGTCAGGGGTTTGAAAAAAAAATGTCAGAAGGAAGATGACGAATAATATTTAGACTATTGAGGATGCTCTTTTTCTCAAGGTCCATATGCCCATAACGGAAGGGTGTATGTCCGATAGGCCTATAAATAATCAGGCTGCAGTAAGTGTAATAAACAGTCCCGTGCTATGGACCATCAGCCCGTGCCTCAAGCAGCACTTGGTTTTTAAGCTACTATGACTTAAATGTCGGTACTTCTGGAGCATAATAGGAGGTATTCACATGTACCTTAGGACTTGTGCTGCCCCCTGTCCTGCAGGAAGGAGAGCAGATTCGTATATTAAGCCGGCCAATATGTGTTTCTTTTATTATGAAAGTGGAAATCGGAGAAAGCAAAGTGATTCAGAAAAGTCTTTCAATCGGTTTCGAAACATGCAAGGGCCCTTAACATGTGCACGTGCCCTCATCAAGGTGGAAGCATGGTTCCGTTGCCTAGCAACACGGGGGTAAGAGCATGTCAGCTGTTGAGTACAAATGCCTATAACTGGATATAACCCCATTTCAATGGTACATCATGTGCCACTTTCAGTGGAAGTCTCTGGCAGGTTTCGGTCAGAAACACTGATAGCTTTCTGGGGAATCTTTCTCCGTCTGACAGCGCCCTGTCCCAACTTCTCAATCTGCTTATGTTTCTAGAATTTTTACTCCCATTTTCTTCGTCCATGTCTGCTTTGGATTACAACGGGTAAGGAAGGCGTGTTACGAATATATTTTAGGCGATATCTAAGTGGCTATGCCGCATGGAAAGATTGTGGTATCACAGTACATTTCCATGGCGGTGGAGTTACCCATGTAAAATTGTTGGATTCCAATGGAGACAAAGCACACCAAGTCCTCCTCCTCAGTGGTGTTTGACAAACCAATATGCATGGCAAAGGAACAGGCTTGACATTGTTGAAACTCCCTAACCCTGTTACCTGTCATCCAAGTCAAAGCTTACTGATAATCCAGATTTGTTATAATTTCCTCCTGTATGGATGTTGCTGTGAAAAATCATGTGGTAGCCTCCAGCCTTTCCCTGCTATTCACCCCCCCCCCCCCCCCGAAAAAAAAAAAAAAGTCGCCGGATGTGGAAATTCGTCTGTGTATCATTTTGTCTTATGTCAGGGTTGTTCGGTGAAAATGTACGGAGTCTGTGAGGAATATTTCACATAATCACACCCCTGGCAGCTTTCCTTCTCACTCTCCGGGCGCCCACAGGGCACCACGGAAAGCTGTCTATTCATTCTCAATGATCAATATAAGGCTAGGCAACCATTGGTGAAACTGCATGCTAAAAGTGATTTATTGAAGACAGCTCTTTTTTCCAGTATTCAAGAGAAAGGACGGCAGCCATTAGGTCCTTGACTTTGAATCAATGAGGCCGCTTGCGGCCGAGATGATTCCAAAATGAATAATCTACTGATCCAATTCCTTCCTCTGACTTATCATAAAATGTTTTGACCAACTACAGGTCAGAAGACACTTTATGAATGACCGCATCAGAAAAAAAACCCTCTGCATTCTTGTGCTTCGGATTTTAGCAACAGTTTCGTAAGAAACAATCTACAACGATATGAAAACATAAAGTATCTTAAATGTTAATATATATCAATGTAGACATCTGTGAGTCGGCTATTTTGTGTATTGGGCTTTTAGACTGTGCATTAAAAGAACAAAATCTGGGAGCCTAGGTCTTTCGTTTTGGGAAATGGAAAGTTGTTTTACTACTGTAAGGGGTTTGGTTTTCCCGTATTGGCGATTGGGAAATTGAAATAATATATATATATAAGCAGGATTTCATAAGGAAAGCGGAAGTTTATGGCTACATTTTGATGAAAAAGTATTGCAGGCCCTTTCAAAAGGGGAACGGGAGCCCCATACTAAGAGAATCGTCAAGGTTTAGTTTCTCTTGTCAAGCGGGGAGCTTTCTGGCCTTCAGCTCCGACAATGGTGCATCATGTCTATTGATAAAGAGATCCCGACTTGAATCCATCTCAAGCATTTGGGTTTTTTGGATACCACAGAGCCCCTACCCATTTTCAGCCAGCGTGTATGCTATTTGGACAAGTTTAACACATGCTGAAAGGTGTTCTACTTTTTCAGATGAGACACCTTTGAATTAACAGTAAATTATTAACTTAAAGATGCCTATTAGTAATGTTTTGGCAGTGAATTCCCAAAGTTTATCAATGTGTAATTATGATCTGACAATTAAATGTACAATATATATATATATATATATATATATATATATATATATATATATATATATATATATATATATATATATATATATATATATATGGGAGTAATAGTAATATTTGGAAAGCAAGTCCATAACTATTTTCCATCACATCTAGAGCAGATACGCTTAGCATCGTTTGTGACGGCAGGTCAACGGAGCAGCTGATTCCAATAATTGCACATAGATTCAAAAACCCAATAGGCCTTGCAGGGATTTTGATTTCCATTTGTTTTAAACACATCATTTAAATATAAGATGCCCGCGTGTCGTGTTGTGCATGTAACCAAAATACTGAATCGGAACCTCCGTGAAGGCGGCGAAGTTTGGCATATATATAATATGTGTGTTATAAACTCTTTCAGTGTCATAATTTGGAATGAGTCTACAGCTGTCCTGGGCGCGCTTTAGGCGCATTGCAACCAAAGCGCGCCCAGGAAGGCTGTTGACCTTCGCTCTTATATTGTATGTAATTTCAGGCATATTGGTTCCTAAATGAATGGTCTTTTTTCTTTTATTTATTTTGCAAAGAACATGAATTTGGCACTATCATTTCAATTCAAAACAGTTCGTTTTAATTTGCCCGAATTCAGTTGCACTAGATGAGTAAATCTTGTCAACGAAAAAAAAAAAACATTGAAACACAATAATATTTTGCTTCTTTTCAGTTTTTATTCAAAATATCTGGAGAATGTCCATGTGATGTTCCATAAATATAGATTGATCAAAAACTTAGATCTTCTTTGCATAGTCACACACATCCGCACAGTGATTGATACCCGGTCCCTTGCAAAACCGCATTAATGATAAAAACGATGAAACTCGGAAGTATTGCTTGGAAGACAGTTGTACATTCGGCTATTGTAAATTTAGCCTTACGTTGTATTTACGTCTCTAAAATGTAAGCTTTTTTATAAATATGGCATGAAAAAAATGACGTACATGTTAATGTAAAAATATACGGGATTACATACGACACGAATTCCTAGCTACTGACTTATCAAATACGACCATACTGGAACATATGTATACTGAATGCATATTAAAGCAAACGTTCTCTTTTAACGTATCAGAACAAAAGCCAATCGAAGATCAGAAGGCATAATGTGTCGGTCATTGTGAGCGTATTTACACATTTTTTATACTGAAGTCGAGTTAGGGATACACCGAACAACCTAACACTATAACTTTATCACAGTATATTGGCTACATGTATACACAACTATGTGTATTGATGCAGCCACATTTAACACAGACCTGTGCTTATATACACAGCAACAACTATATGCAAACTTATGTCTATGCGTAGCTACATGGATACATCTATGGCTACACGTATTTCTAACGGAGGATTTTTCGATAGCTTAGTGAATATGCACAATTTGCCATTGCTTCTTTTATACCCAGCTACATTAACATGCATAGATACATAGAAAGTTCTGCAATGTGTACATTGGTAGTTCTAAAAATATATATATATAATTGTTTCCTATTGTATATTGGTTCAAGGCCAAGGACAAAGTGCTCGTAACTGTCGATGACCTGATATTAGTTTAAGGCACCTTGTTACTATAACGATAGTTTGCAAATTAGACTCCATGTGGCAGCACTAGTGTTTGACGCCCACAACTGAGGGATGAACAACCAGGGTGTCCCACAATTCTACCTTCCCGAAAACCATGCGAAAAAAAAACAACTTTATTTTACACGTTACTCAGTTTAGCTGACTTTACTTTCAAATTGGCCCACGAAACATACCAACAGCGGCCCAAAATTAGCCCTATGCAGATTTTGCTCATCAGGCCAACGTTGGGCCAACACATCTGGCCAACCAGTATCCTGTGGCAAACATAATACCCAAATCTTCATTATGATTGCATGTAATGCTGCTCAAACATTACCGGTTTGCCTGGCACCTGATATACTTCTTCCCAGCGTTGCTGCATACATTGGATAAGTGTAGGAATTTGCGAAGGCACATCATTATAATCATCTTGGACAGCAGGCACACACTAACTTAATGTCAAGAGAAATCTGATGCATTTACTGTGAGTGACAATACCTGACCACCAGCGCTTACAAAACACATAAACACGGATCATTTTGTGCGAAGAACGTCCTTGAAAAATGATCATATTCAACCAAAGTTTTAAACAATTTTTCACAGGGAGAGTGTTCACATTAAACCGTCCGTAAAAATAATCTTCACATGTTCAATAAATTCAGCTGTAGCCTTACTCCACGTATCACTGACCTCCATGTTGTGAAATTAAATTTAGTTTTCAACAAGAACGTGGAACCCTCGGTGGGGATGTGGAGTTTGTTCCAAACAGACAGTATAACAAACATGAGCTGCATCAGAAACGTTATTTGTTGAGAACAAGCGCCCCGACATCCCGTGGGGTTGTGCATGGCGAGCCCTCCAGTCAATAAAACGCAAGCACACTCAGCGCTTTCTCTCCCCGCTTTGCTTATCTGTTCTAAGACGCTATAGTAGTCACTTGAATGAATTTGTCTACATCACACGAAAGGTGGTTGTCTGGTGTCTATACTTTGATGGCAATATTTGGCTGTGTCTCGGTATCATTCACCAGCGACATCTGGTGGTCACTAAATACGTTTCATTTTATGCACGTAGTCTTGGGAGCAATAAACTGTGTCAGAAATAGAGCTAGGCGGCTACGACTGTTAAACAGATAGTAGCCACCGCGAAATGTTCAATACACAAAATACTCAATACAAAAGTTGTGTCCCTGTTACAGGGAAAATATCAGCAACTTTTTAGAATAAATTGAAATTTCCGATTATTGTCTCCAGGACAATATATTACGAAGGCAACCATTCTCCTCTGACCCAGGTGTGCTAGTGTACGTCCTCAGTCTGTTACCTTAGCACCAATCTTCTACTTTCTTGGGAAGGGATGTTGCCTCAGGCAAATCTGAAAGAGGAAATTGTGCATTAGTCAGTTGGCAAGCAAACAATTCAACTGCACTGAACTTGTTTAATGCCTAGTTTGAAATCTTGACTGAGATATTAAAAATCGATATCTGAATTCAGAAGATGGACTTTCAGAATGTGTAAAGAATAATGCAGGGTGTCATTATTTTCTTTCTTTTTAATTAATTAATTAATTAGTTAATTAATTAATTATTTTTATGCAATTGGGCGACAATATAATGGAATCATTTTAAAATTGGGAGTAAACGTCCCGTGGATTTTAGAAACAAGCTAATTAGCTCTGCTTGACCGTGATATATGGCCTAGTGTCACTAGCCGCATTTTTATCACATTCCTTGCTTGAAGACTGGGACCAGGAATTTCAATTTTGTAGTCAATTTTGCTGAAGCAATCCATTTTGAAATAATATATGCCAATTTGTCTCCTGGTTACAATGTATTGTTAGGCCAACCAGCTGTTTATTACAAGAAGCTTGGTTTATTACAAAACGCTTCCGCTATTAATCGTTCACGTTTATAATATTCATGCTATCGCTTTTTGTTTCATGAGACATTTGCAAGTCACAAATTAACGTCAATTATACGAATGGTGCAGCAGCTTTCCCTCCGCGCCCTCCAATGGGAAAACCCTGAACAAGAGAGTTGGACGTCTTCTGTAACTTCAGTCCCAATATCTGATGAAATCACAAAACCTAAGAAAAATGCGGCTGACCACATTTGAAATTTCAACACACTGTTTCTCTTATTACGGATCCGATCGCAGAGGTCAATAAATGGCCGTTGGGTACAAATGCTATTAAACGCTTGGAGGCGATGCCATCAAGTGTGCACTGGTACGAATTCAAATTTAAATTGCCTTGAGTATTACGTGACACCTGTTTCTTCACGAGGCCCTCATTTTGGATTCATTCGTCAGTGTAAACAGTGGGGAGTGTATATGTCTCATGCACATGTCGTCATGCTGACTAGAATGAAACTTTTGTGAACGCTCTTTACGTCCGGTAGTGAACACAATGAAAGTAGCCAGGAAAAGTTAAGAAAAACAAAAAACACAGGACCTTCATAAACACAGGTGGTGTAAACAGCTAAAATCCGGTCACATATGGAGAAGACTGACATCACTGTGACAGTTCCGAGTAGAGTGGAACAGGAACGCAGGTGGTGGTGGTGGTGGTGGGTTGGGGTGGTAGGGAAGGGAGCTGCTGTGCAAGGTCAAAGAGGTCACATGTATTTTAGGGGTACAGAACAAGTGAGACTTGTGTGGATGACAAAGTGTATTGCTCGCACGTGCTAACCTTGAGCCTGTTTATCCCAAGCAACACAACATGTTTGCAATTACAATGTAAAGTCACACAGATACACTTCCGAGTTCAGAAATGTTCCCACTTTTGAGGTCCAGTATGATTTGGGGCCAACTTGCTGTTCATATATATATATATATATATATATATATATATATAATGAGCCCCGTGCCAAGATCAGGACAAAGACAGCGCATGAGGTGACCACACCGTCACACCTTACTGATGGCTCCGCGTGATGACTGGTCTACTGAACTTTTCTATCAGTGCAATTCAGTGTGCAGGAACACCACTTGCATGGTGCGACCGCTTTAACTTTGGCACGTCTTTGCTATTACATCCCTTTATGGTCATTTATAGAGTCCATACATATATGCAACTATGTTTATGACGACGTCCTTCCGTTCTGAACACAACAGATCCAAGTGCAAAAAGCTACACTTTAGCTGGTACTGGTAGCCGGGAGGGGGAGGGAAGGAGCTGGGTTAGGTAAAATGGATATATATATATACATATATATATATATATATATATATATATATATATATATATATATATATATATATATATATATATATATATATATATATATATATATATATATATATATATAGGGATTAACCTCAAACAATTGGATCCTTCTGCCAGAATCCCTGTTACATGTATGTATGTATGTATGCATGTAAGTATATTTATATGTAAAAATACTGAAATGTTATAAGATGAATATTTCCCATAACTAGAAGATAGGCCTTCATCTCGAAATTACAACGCTTATAAGTAATAATAATAATAATAATAATAATAATAATAATAATAATAATAATAATAATAATAATAATAAAATAAAAATAATAATAATAATAATAATAATAATAATAATAACAATAATAATAATAATCATCATTATCATAATCATCATCATTATTATTATTATCATTACTTTTTGAAAAAATCCACCAGCAGCTGCTGGCGCTGTGTGAGAGCATTCTCCGCAGGCCGAGAGAGCTATGGGCCTACTTACGGTGACTCCTTTAGACGGAAGAACAGCTTGACTTGGTCTATTATATCCGCTGCAGCTTCCATAGCGTCCAGCGCGTCTTCCCTCGTCAAGGTAAACTTGATATTGGGCCCTTCTTGATCGTTCTGAAGGTCTGGATCACACAGCTGCTCATAGTCCTTCACGATCATCTTCAGCTTCATCGCCATCCGCTCCAGATCAAAATCATCCAGCGTGGACGCGATATACACCACATCGCGCGACGGACTGATGATGGGCAGCTGCGAGTATTGCGCCGCTTTCAAAGCTCTCTCCGCCGCCTGTGGAGAGAAGAATGAAACGATGTGTAAACAAACAAACAAACAAACAAACAAACAAACAAACAAACCTACGAATCAGAAAATATCGGTGAAAAAAATTGTGGTTGAATGGTATCTTTATGGAGCTGTCTTAATAGGAAAATATCCTTGTATCTACAAAAGATGAGCTAACACTAATATATATATATATATATATATATATATATATATACATATATATATATATATACATATATATATATATATATATATATATATATATATATATATATATATATATACAATATAACAACATTTACTTGTTTTAAACATGTTCACATCAAATCTATGTGTAGGCCTATATGATCAGCTGATTTATTTAGCGGTTAAAGTAAGAATAGTTAAGTTGGTTGAAGCAAAAGAGGATCATATCTATTATTGAAATAATAATAATAATGGTCAATGTCGGGGTGTCGTATTCAGGACATGATATAGCGGTAGCTCAAAGTGAAAAATGTTATTCAGAGGCACGTAATAGCAAATCAAGTACAATTCAGATCAGTATGATGAACTGCTTTCTAGTAGTTTAGAAGTGACCCACAGGCTATCGTGATCACTATAGTGTACTGCATTTTCGTGAATGCAGAATAGCACATTCGAGTATATATGATCCAGTAAGGGACCAGTTTTATGGGTAGCAAGTTTAGGTCAATACCTATTGGGGGTCCAGCAAAGAATATGTGTATCAAATTTTATGAAAAAAAAAATCCCTCTGGACATTTTTGACATTTTTTGCTTACAATGCTCTGATAGACGGTAAATAGGCCACAGTAAGTGGGAATTACGTCACACTGACCTAAATTCTGTTCAGCTAGTGGGAATCCAAGAATACATCTGTACACCAAATTTGACAAAAATCTGTCCAGGCATTTTGAATTTGAAGATAATGCACTAACAAAGCTCAAATGGACAGTAAATGGGCCATAAGCTGTAAATAGGTCACAGTGACCTCAATGTCTAATCAGCTGATGAGAGTGAAGGAATGCATCTGTGTACCAAATGTGAGAAAAATCCATCCAGGCATTATGAAGACATTGCGCTAACAAAGCTCAGACAGGCAATAAATAGGTCACAGTGAGCTGTAAATAGGTCAGAGTGACCTCAATATCTTAAAAAGCTAATGGGAGTCCAGGAATGCATCTGTGTACCAAATTAGAAGAAAAAATCATTGAGTGAATTTGGAGATATTGCGCTAGCAAATGCAGACGGATGGACACCCCAAAAACATAATGCCTCCGCCCCCACTGAGGGGGAGGCATGAAAAGATGAGGAGTCTTATGCTCAACAGCACTTGCACATTCAAACCAAAGCAGCCTTGTACTGTGGGGAAACAGGTCAAGGTCATCCAGGTGCAGTCTCAACTTGGCTCTAATAGAGGTCATCACGATGCCCAAGGTTAAATTTCCAACTCAAAAAGTTAAGCCACTTATCAAGTAAAAACTACAATGGCTCTGAAACCTTGGAAATTTGGTACATATCATCTGTAAATGTACTCCGCCAAGTCTTTATTGAGGATAGTTATGTAGAAAATGCCAGCAAATATGTAATTGTTTAGGTTCCCAGACGACCTTGTAAGATTGACTCATATAGGCTGCATGAGTAATGGAAAGTAGCCCCTCCCTCCCCCATGTATTCGTATGTCTTTTTCTGCAATTGGTGGCCCGTCTATCGATGCCCTTTTCAGATCCATGTCCTCTTTAAAAATATGTAAGTAATATGTGCAAAAATCACATTGGCATGACCTATTGAAAAACTTGATGGAGGCCTACCCACTTCACTGTCTCATACACATGCATTTGCATCAGTATGCAAGGCACCACGACAAGAACCCTTATGGGTCCTTATGGAATTTCCAAAAGCTTGAGCCTGAATGAAATTTATTCAATAATTTACGTTTGTAAGTCCACGCCACAATTCTTTACTAGAATACACATCTGTAACCCTGAAGATTTCTGTGTATTGGATTGTGTATTCAGCTGAATACATAGATAATAGCTCCAGTACTCTCTTGTGTTGGAAGTGCATGTTGGTATTTTCTTTAAACCTGTTTCTAACCTTTATATCTATAAATGTATCAATTATAAGTCAGTTATCACATCTTTTGTGACAATAAAAGTTCATTTTGATGTATATTGAGGAACATTGAAATGTGCAAACGTATTGTTCTTTGCTCCCGGAAGTGAATATTTTGTGGTTTTCCTACCTCTAGCACTAGAGAGATACCGAAAAGTTTGGCACCAGGGGGCCCATGTGTGAATTGTGACCTCTCCTATTGCTCATTGCATTGGAGATACATGTAATGTATATATTGTAAATGGTCAAACATCACATCTGAAGATTTTGATGTTGGTAAGGGATCAATCATTAAATTGTATGACGTAACTGTCCTCGAGGGATCAGCCATTACAATGGACTCTCTTGTGGGTCGCAAAAGAATCTGTCATTTCATTTGAATATGATATATGACGGCTGGTGCGAGATAACCATTATGCCTCAGCACAATGGCTGAACTTTCAGCTTTCTCAACTGTAGGGGCGAGTTAGGCATTGCCAGACCAGGCATCCTTCTGGCCTTTTTTATAAGTACTACGCCCTGTGATCTACCTTCCTAAAAAAAATACTATTTAAATAAGGAGTCATTGTGCCGACAGACTCTCTAGGCCATCACATCTGCACTTCTGATCAAATCTACTTTGTAAGCCCAACCCCTCGAATGTCCTTTTCACAATTCCTTATTGGGTTTCTTTCGGAGACACTGCTTCTTCAGCACAGTGCGTTGCTTTCATGCTTTCCCGCCAATACTGGCTGATGGTCAAATGTCGCCTGCTTCAATGCGTTTGATTAAATTTCAGTACTGATAAAAAGTGATTTGAATGAAAATTGTAGTTATGACGAACCAATGCGGCATGCCCCAGGTCAGGAGCATTTCTTGGCGTGGGCTGGGCGCTTAACTACCAAGTTTTCTAATCCACGGAAAGCTTTTGACTTAAGTCTTAATTTCAGGGCGGGGGGGGGGGGGTTAATGTGCGTTTGTTGAGCAACTGACCTGGTAAGCCTTGTAAACCACCCACTTGTCAGTTTTTTTGCTGTTGTCAGCATACTTGAGTTCCACCTCTGCCTGAAAAATATAACATCCAAAATTACAGGGCAGATTAGACAAATTACTATCTCATAATGTTCAATGCTTGTTATGTACAATGAGACACCACTAGAAAAATAACTCCGATATTAGACATAGTCACTTAACGACAAATTTAGGAGGTTCCTGTGCCATGTGACTCATATATTTGACGAACTCAGATACGTGATGCATCTTGGCGGGAACAATAAAAAGTCAAGATAACGAGGTTTCACTGTATTTTCATAATTATACACTTAGCAATACCTTTCCAATTGGAGCTTAACATAAATCATATTTCTTTGGTCAATGACCTTGTTGTTACAGCAATTAGTTCGTTAGACTAAACTGCGGGGAAACACTACTGGAGACAGAACATAAATTTCAGCCTACGACAGGCATGGTAATGTGGGGCGTTATAAATCTGGAGGTTAAGCAGGGTTATTTGGCAAGACGATCAATAATCTCCTGCAATTTATGTTTGACATGTTTACAACACAATGGAAAAAAGGGGGGAATCTAGGGTAGACAGGATCCGTCATCCTTGCAAGCAAACGCACATAAAAATTATTCACATATTTAGCTGATATAGTGACAGTAGTTGCTGTTTCGCTGTCATTCTTGTACAAGGGATACTCCGTGGTATATATATATATATATATATATATATATATATATATATATATATATATATATATATATAATTTTGGATGCTTGTTCGTTTAAAGTTAAGAAAAATAATGGGATCTAGCATGCCATCATGATGATGATGGTAATAATAATAATAATAACAAGACTTGTCTGCAAAACATAGATGCCTAGACTTGCTCAAGTATCTGGTGAATGTCTGTCTCTCTGATCTTGGGAATTGACTCAAGTTCACCTATTTCCGAATTTGACCTAGCTCCTATAGAAGGCTATATTCCTCTGCAATATGAAACCCCCCAGGGTCAAAAACGTTTTTTTTTTTTATAAAAGTTATCATGCAGAAGCCACGTTAACTAAAAGGAGTCTGTGTGGTGACTTTCAGAATTTGGTCAAGGTCATTCATCTTCTTAGTTGACCAAGCCCTAATGGAGGACTGTAATCATATGCAAATATTGAAGTTCAATTCTGAGTTAGGATGCAAAGGCCAATTTCGCTGCAGTCACATTGTTACCTAACAAATTGGGTCAAGGTCATCCATCTTGAAACCTGTTCCCCTGGATAAGGACTATCATCATGTGCAACACACAGGTAGTATCATAAAAAACTGTTCTAATTATCAAATGTTGTAGTACCTCTGTGACCTTGGAAATAAGGTCAAAGTCAACCATCTTCAAACTTCACCTGCTCTTACTAAGGAGCATGTATTTGGCCAGTAGCAAGTTCGATTTCAAAATATTATTCAGTTACCACAGTCTACCAACCTAAGCGGTAACCTTAAGAATTGGGTCAAGGTTATCTATGTTCCAACTTTATCAAGCCCTTATAGAGGTGTATTTTCATGTGCAATACTGATATCCTAAGTTAAATTTTGAGTTAGTAATAAATGGGGCAGTCATGACCTTGGGAAATGCATACAGACATTAAATTCGCTTAGGTGGCCCTGTGACCTGAAAAATTAGGTCAAGGTCATCCTTCTTTGAAGCTGATCTCGCACAAACAGAAGACAATAAACTATTACAATATAAAATCACTGGCTAAAAAATTTATGCAGTTATTAAACCAAATTCATCAATGAGGCTCTGTTACCTTGGGAATTGACTGAAGGTCATCCATTTCAGAACTTGACCTAGCTCTTTGTCAAGGTTATGCTCCCGTGCAATATGAAAGCCCGAGGTCAAAAACATCTTCACTTATCATGCGGAAACCAAGTTCACTAATAGGACTGTACCTGGCGACCATGGAAATTTGGTCAAGGTCATCCATTTTCTAAGCTGACCAATCCCTAATTGAAGACTATAAATGTCAATATTGCAATCATAACTGAAATTTTCCGTTACAATGCAGAAACCAAGTTCACTAAAGTGACCTCGTGACCTTTGAACTTAGGTCAAGGTAACCCATCTTTGAACTTGACCCAGGAATGGGTAAGGATTATACTCATGTGCACTTTACAGGTCCTATCACAAAAACCTTTCCAGTTATCGGGTAGAAACCAAAATTAATAATACCTCCGTGACCCTGGAAACAGGGTCAAGGTCAACCAACTTCATACTTCACTTAGCCCTTAGGACTATATACCTGGGTACTATTAAAGTCCTGTCTCAAAAACGTCTTGAGGTATGGTGTGCAAACCACACTACGCACCTATCGACCTACTGACCCACCCATATGAGCAAAGCAAAAGGCGTTACGGACATCGTTTCAAAATGGAATTTTAAGTTTGAACTTTATCTTAAGCCTTTGTTCAATTTATTCTCTTTCATAATGCAATTTGAAATTAATATCTAATTTTCTTTGCAAAGTCTATATGCTCCATAGTATTACGCTTTTTTATGAGTAATAGGCCTTTCACGGTTCATGAAAATTATTTTCTTGTTAGTTTCAGACACTTCGGTTGACCCTGTCTTCCCTCCTCATTACTCCCTGTCTCTCTGCCAAGTTTATACTGTGTACCACAGAGAGGTTTCCCAGTCTAACAACACATGAAACACAACTTAAAACTTATACAACCCATCCGTCAATACCTTCACGGTCAAATCTTGCCTGAAGGGCAGATATTCTTTGTTGCATTGACTTAAACATGAAGCTTTGTTTTCACTTAAAGGTAAAAAAAAAAAAGGTGAACATGTCGTGACGAGAAACGTAAGATGTGATAACATCTCAGTTTTCACACCTATAGCTGTGCAAATAATGACAACACTGCCAGTTGAGTTTTATATAACCAGATAACAAGCAACGACTGGTCCCTAGGCCTTCAGGCTAGCTATTGTTTCTCGTCACAATGGAGGCCTGGTAAGTCGAACTGGGCAGGGTTTCTGCCCGGACTATTAGGTCAGACCCCCCTAAAGACATGTATTTGCCGACATGCGAGATTATTTTCCACCAGACACAAGTCTCACAGCTTTGGCCAAATCGCTGCTAATCGAGTGCATCAGCCCGGACAGTTATCTACCCGGTGGTCTTAGCCCAGTATATTTTACAGTATATTGTACAGTGAAATTGTGGTCTCTCAAGACTGATGGTCTCTCATACGAGGAACAAGAAGCAAAGTATCTTGAAAAGGTGGTCTTCCAAGGCAGGCGGTCTCTCATTGGAGTGGCCTCTTAAGACAGGAACCACTATACTACATGCAGTTAGGCTGCTGAAATAGTCCACCAGATTTCTAAGAAATATTTTGTCAGCTGTCATACACCCTTTCATATTTTAACACTTAGTTGCGATACACTAGGATACACCCTTGTTCAGTTGACTTTAAAAAAGGGGGTTTATTCAAGTTTACAGTTATTTATGTTGAAGATACACATTAAACCCTTGTAGGCCAGTTGCACAAAAATATAAAAAAGGACCAAAAAATAAAAAGAACTCAAACTTAATGGACTGGACACATGGTACTTCGACTTACCATTGGAATCAAAACTTAAAATTCAACACGCGTCAAATAACATAAATATTTAGTTTTATTGTCCACGGTTTTCTTTCTTATATTTCACCGAAACTTTTAAAATACACACTTCGTAATGATCCGCGACGCAAATTGAAAATGTGACCTCAATTATTACGAAAAGGTGAGACATGAGGTGGAAATGCATAACAGATATAATGTTATATCTTGACCGTTAATTGATTGAAAACAAAATCGTTATATGCCAACCTGGACTGTCCCAATAATAACTTTGACACGATAATCTTGTGTCACTGTGAAATAGTGCTCAATGCCAACTGCGGCTAAAGTCCAACTACATAAGATGTGGTGCTCTCAATTGATGAAGGATGCTAGATTGGTATTTCTTGTGAAAACACCTTTCACTTAAGTACCAGCATGCCTACAGTTCCAGAGACCATAGTGACCCGGGTTAACCGCTTTCCGCCAAACGCTTAGGCCGCATTAAGCGCGCCGAGGAAGACCCAACCCAAAACTTGGCACTCAAAGAGTTAAATGTTTCCATATTAAACACCATGTGACTCTGTTTTCCATTTTCTTTATTACGTCGACTTACCTTGGTAAGCATACTTTGCGCCTCTCTCTGCTCTTGTCGTAGGGATGCCTGGAAAGCGGCTGGAGCTTTCGTGAGGGGCACGGACTTCTTATTAAAGTATTCCTCCGCCTCTTGGTACGCCTTGTTGGGCGGCGCTTTGCGTTGCGTATTCAGCTGATCAAAGTACATCTTAAATTGCTTCTGAAAAGTTGCTTTGAAACTCTGATCGGCTGCAAATGGATTCCTAGGATCGGCGAAAATCCCTAGGTCATCGAGCTCGTAATGTCGCAAAAATCCCCTATCTAATCGCTCCACTTCGCTTGTTATATGTTGTGTCACTGCTGTGCACAGTTCTTCCTTTCCTATGTTCTTGTCGGGATGCCATTTTAGAAACATCTTTTTCACACATTTCTTTTTCAGTTCCTCGTCTTTTTTATCCCATACTTCTTCTAATTTGTCACTTATTTCATTACAAATATCTTCAAGGTCCTTAGTTTCTTCTGTAGCGTTATCTGAGGATTTTTCCTCGTAGAATGTCTGATTTTGTTGAACTGTTTTACTGCCCGTCGCAGAGGTACGGGACTCCGTATAAGTCGTGTGTTCTGTGCGTTTCGTTCCAGTGTCAGATGTTTCACTTGTGCTAAAGTGCTTTTCTGTGTTTTGTTGACGAATAAAGCCGTCCTGGCTATTTGTCGGTTTACTCACTTTCTCGGTATACGAGGCACTGGCACTTCGATCTGTCTTTGTAAACCCCGCCCCTTCATCTCCCTTTCGCACAAAACTTTCCTTGCTGTCCTTTTGTAGAACACGTGCATATCCTTCGCCTTTCGGCGCGTCTTGTTGCACACGTGACGTGCCTCTTGTTTCCGTATAAGCCCCCTGGCGGTCAGAAGGAACATCACCTATCTGTGTTGCTGAAGCACTCGTGGTTTCATTTGTGCGAAACGACCCATCGTTCAGTTGTTCTGTGGCAGCTGTGTATGCATGTGTGACGTCTTGGTACGTGTAATTCTCGCATTCGTCAGGCGGCAAGGGCAACTCCACGTCCATCTCACCACTCTCCAGTACCACCCACTCCCCCGAGTCTTCTTCATTCTCAATTTCATCATTTTGTGGAGCTTCCGATTCCCCGTTAGCGTCAGAAGCAGCAACGCCCTGACCATCAGAAACCTGCTGGTCTTCTAGAATTTTCTGTACTATGCTGTCAGCACCTTTGGTAGTTCCCAGATTTTCCTGTAAAATCTTCTCTACGACATCCGTGGCGCGATCAGAGGATCCCCTGCGTTGCTCTAAAAGTCTTTGTACTATACTTCGTGGTGGCTCTGCTGATCCTCTGCGCTCCTTTAAAAACAGATCCACGAGACTTCCCGAGCGTTCTTTGCTTTCAGACAAACTACTGGCTCTAGGCTTGGGAACATTATTCCCTTCAGAGTTATTTGTGTTCATGTTGCTCAGATGCGTGGCATAAACGGGTCCGGTGCGGCCAAAATTAGTTCCTCTCGTAACTTCTCTTAAAATATCGTCGTGGTTAAATTTGAAATTGGGCGTTCTTGACATCGGTTCTAGTCGTGGCATGGTTCGTTGGAAAATCTATCCTTGAAGCGGAACCGTGCTCACAGACATGCGATTTGTTCCTTTCGTGTGTGCAGATGTAGTGTCGTTCTTCAACTGTAATGGAAAGAGACAGACAATGTAAGGTGACATTTCTCAATTCAATCATTTTAAGCCAATATGTTGACAGTGCAATGCCCAAATAAAAACAAAACGAAAACAAAACAAAACAAAAAGCAGACAAAATAGGTATTTGAGGATGATCCACCTGTAGAACGTGCGGGTAAAATGACACGAAAGAAATTCAGACAATCAAATGATTCTTTTGCCACTGGCTGACGGGTCTTGGACACGACTTCATTTCACATCATCACTTGACGGTGGCAAAATGTTTAATGCTTGTGGGGAATTAAGGGCCAGACAACTGGATAGAAAAGGAAGATAGATAAAAATGAAAATAAAAGTAAAAAATAAAATACAATATCTATACGAAACTGATAATCGTAAACTGCCTCAACTCATGTTACAATACAAATAAGCTATGTACAGCCGAATACTAATACCAGCCAAAGACAAGGCCCCATAAAATTGAATTAATTGGGTTTCAGGAGTCGAGACGTTTTGGCTGGGTGTACCTTGTGGGGGTATTTTCCATTATTTTTGTCTTTTTAAAATCCCAGAAATATGTTGATTGATTTGCATGCGCCCATAATATGCCTAATATCTCCATCAGACCTTCAAGAGAACCATGATGATCCTGTTCGCTTGCGGAATGATTTTCTGAGGCAGACAAATACTCAACGATGGTTAAAAAGAAAAAAAAAACTTCACAAGATGATGATATTGCATATTGAGTTCCTAACTGATACAGTCCCGCAACATATGATTGGCCGTGTGTCAGATTTTCAACTGCTCGAGTAACGATACTTGGGGAAACAAATAAAAAGAAAATTATATCGTGTCCCTTTCCTGTGTTACAGGGGGAGATATAATTGGTTCACGCCACTTTATAGCTTCCTTTTTGACTTTATCACCATATTATACCACGACAAGAGCCGGTCAAAATTATCAACATTCCCCGTTAGTACACAGAGTACTGATTCACAGAGCCCCCTCTTCCTAGATATTAGTACCCTAAAATGCTGATTTCTTTTTAACCAAAATGCAAAGTTATATTTTTCAACCACTTCCTCAGACAATAAAACCTTTTCGTGCAATGTTTATACGGCTTCTCGTGTAAATATTACAACAAAATATGCAAGTTTTCAACATATATCGGTAAGCAAAAAAAATGAAATTTTCATGTTTAACTCTTTTATTGCCACATTTCTTACCAAGGCAACAGCTTTCCTTGGCGTGCGTCGCGCAGAGGAAAGCTGTTGATCTGGACTATTGTATTCTACCTAACTACAGGCACGCTGGTATTTCAATGGAAGGCCTTTTTACAAGGAAACTGTGTCTCGCTATAATTCTGAGCTCTCCGTTTTAAATAGTGCGACTCAAGTCGCAGTTAGCGATGAAAGAGTTAACACAAAAGTCTCATTAGCCTACTGCACTGATGACCACCATCACCAAAAAGCATTTTCTGAAATGCATTCAATCCACGATCTTGAAAAATTAATCAAGCTTAATAGGCACATATGTATATATATATATATATATATATATGCAATATCAAACTTCCACAGATGATCATACACGTTTGTGGTACATTTGGCATCACTCGCCTTATTCTTTATCAAGATATTGAATTAAATGTATTTTTGTTAAGTGCATGATGACCTTGAAATAGGTCAAGGTTACAAAATCATTGGGTCATGGTGACCCAGTAGGTCACCAAGTATAGTTTTATGTACAATGCATTCAGGTGCAATTTTTACCTGAAGGCTCAATTCTATTTGCCATTGATGTTCAAATTACACCCTACCCTTACCAAATCACCTCTTCTAACTTAACAGGTCTGGAAACTTTCAAAAAATAGGTCAAGGTCACTGATCTTATATGGCATCTTAGCATTGGACAATTATCTATATACCCTACAAACTTGGCATGTCTATTTTCTTTTTTTTTTTTCGATGTGTAATTTTGTATCTTCCAAGACATTTTAACTATTCATTTCCGTCAAATTGTAGGTGGTGCCACCAGTATCATCAACAACCGAGATTCTGACCTCTTCTACAATCCTGCTACATTTCAAGAAGATCCACGGAAAAATAAGGATGCAAAACTGGTCACATAATTTTCACATTTTGACATGTATATTAAATAACTCTACAGGTAGCGCCACCAACATTCACATCGACAAAGATTTTTATACACTTAGTCTTCAAAGTCATATGGGCCAAATTCAAGAACTGTGGGTTGCAGAACATTCAAAACATAACTGCAATATTCAACTGGCCGCTTGACCTTGACTTTCAACTCAGATAAAAAAATTGCTACTGTTTAAAATGTGCGACCTGCATCCCGCTTTCCATACTGGGTCTGTTTGTTCAGCTCGGATCATAGCTTTTCGAGTTATTGAAGCAAAACAATAAACTTGGACATACGCCAAATTCCACAATTATAGGGTCATGGTGACACCAAAATAGGTCAGCAAGCGCAGTTTTATGTAAAATGAAATTAAACGCAATTCCGATGTCCAAGCTACACACTGCATGTATAGGTTATAGGATTTGCAACAGTCTGATGGCTGATTTATCTGGGCAATGCTCACGTGCAATGGTCGAGCCTTCACGCGAGACCTTTTGACGTGACCACGTTCTGATAAATCAGTAATCGGACTGTAGCCAATCCTACACCTTGTTTATTTTCCCGCGCACAATACTTGTTAGACATACCCACGCTCACACTTGCCTCAGGTCGTTGCTTGTAGTGTTATATTTAAATGAATAATTAAGTGACTGTCAATCAGATATCGGTCCCCAGAGAGACTCGATATCCAAAATATCGGACTCTCGTGCGCAGCGAACATCAAAGCGTTTTGGCTGCAAGGTATAATAATACAAAATCACCCCTTTGAACTTTGCTGACCTGGTGACCTGGCAAAAGTAAGGAAATGCCATTGACATTAATTATATTCTAGTGTTAGACATGGTCTATATATCTTATAAATTTGGCAAGTCTAATCCAATTACTGTTCGAGATATGGAAGTTTATTAAAACACATTTAAGTTCATTATTTCCGTCAAATTATAGGTGGTGCTACTACTATTATTAGCAACTTGGACATAGTCCTTCTCCACAATCGCACCGAATTTCATGAAGATCTATCAAACTTTATATAGACCAATATATTACATAATGTTGCAGGTGGCACCACTAACACTGAACTAGACCTAGATTTTTATACACTTGATAAGTCCGGAAAGTTATATGTGGCTATCTTAAAAACTGTAGACTGTATCGCGCTTATAAGCAAAAAAGTTTACGGACAGACGGACGGACAGGCATGAGTGATCGCATAAGCTCTACGACCTTTGCTTAGCAGAGCTCAAAAACGTACAGTTGCTTTCGCCTCCCCCCCCCCAAAAAAAAAGGCCACTCTGTGTACTATTGTGAAACGATTTTTTTTTTCAAGTGCATAGCTGGGACTAATCAGTGTCTCTCCGTGTGGCGTTGTGGAACAAACACAGATAATGTCACAGTACAGGATTTGAACTTTGATTTAACTATCTGAAGAGAAACGTACCCAATAAACATGGCTAGCTTCGGAGGGGGGAGGGCAAAGGCTTTAAGAGTACTTCCACTGAGCAAATACTGTCAAAATGTACAATAACCTCCAGCAATGTGTTTGTCTACATATCAATATTATTAGCAGACAGGCAGCAAATTGGTAATGTAGGTATGTACAGTCTGTACTGCATACTACGACCGGTGCCACTATTGACCTGTGATCGTCGTCAATGCCTGCAGGGCTGTACATTGTATAATTCGTGCACCATATCTTACGGCTGGAATCATAAATTATGAGTGAGACTCGTCTGATATTTTGTTATGCTGCACCTACAACTATATCAGTGTTACCGCGTGGATTTGGTTTATAACAGTCTTCCAAGAATGGATGCCAAACGCAGCTTGGTTCATTTTTACACACACACACACACACACACACACACACACACACACACACACACACACACACACACAACACACACACACACACACACACAAATCTTTCTGGCATTCTAGCAGCTATATTTTTAACACTTTCAGCGCCAACTACGACTTAATTCGAACTGCTTAAACAAACTGCTCCGAATTAAGACAAGGATGCTAGATTCAAGTTCCTTGTAAAGAAACCTTTCATTTAAGTACCAGCATGTCGGCAGTTACATAGAACATAATAGTCCAGGATATTAGCTTTCTTCGGAGCGCTTTGGTTGCATTGTGTCCAAAGCCCTCCCGAGGAAAGCTGTTGACTCGGTCCAAAATGTGACACTGAGAGAGTTAATATCTTACTATGTCTTATGTGCAATGGCCTATTTGCATTCAACTGGAGTTCCACATTTCCTGTGTCGTCCCTAGCCGGACACAATAAGAGATTAACCACACCATCTCCACGGAAAGACACTGTGTAGCAATTTCAAACGCCTGCCGATTCCATCGCCACTGTCAACCAGCGGGCCAAAGATAAATACAGGGTAAACAATTCCTTCCGAATTAAGGCGTTTCGGAGCCACAAAGGCTACATGGTCATGTGCTTCTAAACCGCACAAAAGTGAGATATGTTGAGCATCCTGTCATTCCAACATTAGTAGTCATACACGGAACTGTAAACCTATGGACGTATAAGATGAAGTAGTGACGTCCATGGTAACACTTACGTTGAAAGTGCTAATCCAGTCTATTACATACCCCCAACAGGGGTCAGGATTGCCTGCTTACCTTACTCTTAGACCACATTGGTACGTTTTCACAAAAGTGTTGATGAACATACTCATGTTACACGGCAGAGATATAGTTTTCATATTTTTCCCTGCCCAACTACTCTGTTATTATTTTCAGTGAAATACTATGGATCTTTAGTCGGGAATAACTTCCCATTACATTTACGTCATATTCCGTTATTTCATTTGTTTAAACGAAAACTAAAGATTTTTTTTTTTCTTTTGTTACGGAGCAAGACTTTCTTTATCTCGAGAGAATTTAGTATAAATTTGTATACACTTTTGAACATTTTTAATTAACTAGAATACATTGTTGCTTGTAAGTTGTATGTGATAATGCACTGAATAGCACTTTTCACAGTTTATAGAGATTTTATAAGCCCATGAAGGTTTCACTCTCTAATTGTTCTTGTGTGCTGTATCCTTATGTGCATCTCAATAAACTTGACTTGACTTGACCAGGTGGTGCTCTGTGTTCCAGCCCAACAGTCCAGGGCCCAAGGCAAGCCAAGCAGGCAATGGCATCGTCCACAGACGCATCATCACAGATTTGTGAGCACGCAACATTATAAAATATGTCTTGAAAAGGATTGCATTTGTACACAACCGTATAAACATACACCTTGACGGTCCTCTATGTCACTTTCACACCACACTGCAAACTTCACGGAGTAGATGGTCTGCCAAGCAAGCAACGGTGTGGAACACAACTCTGTTAACACAGACTTGTACCATGCAAAATTTGAAAATATATCTTGATAACACTCGCACTTGTGTACAACAGTTTGAAGGTACCTCTACATATAAAGATACGTCCTTTTCCCTAGAGAGATTAGGATAAAGTACGTCATGCAGCCTGCCACAATTGCTCAACCCAGATTACTTGATCTCTTGTTCCGTTACGAATAGGCTGGTACGCTGTCCCTATATCGTGTAACCAGCTTCGCAGAATTACAAGACAGTGACTGGATCTCGAAGCAACTTAATCTGCCGTGAGAGGGACGGCGCATAAATATCATGCTTGCCCACACAGACGGACCTATTGATATCATTTGAAAGAGCTGTTCTACAGTATGTGATTCTATAAATCGTAGGTGTTTCAAAAGTATGGGTTAATCAAGTCTTAATTATGTTGTTGTGGCCTTCTTTACTTATTGTACACCGTGAGACCAGACAATCTAATAGGTCCGAAATACAAACGTTGCCATCAGAAAGCCAACTAAGAGACGGCGAACGGCAATGCGATTATTCAAAGTCGGAATGCGCCACGTTGATTGAACTTTCGTTCACCGAGTACCATTTGCAACGGACCTATACATTATCTTATTATGCGCAGTTGAAGACGCGATTTGATTACTAGTGTTGTTCTTTTTTCCTCCTATACTTCGTATATAAATAGTTCGACCTTATATCTATAAACTGCTTGTAAGAATAAAGATGCAATAACAAAAACAACAACGACAACAATTATAATAATTGTTATCATCATCATTAGGTAGCGCCTGGCCCCTAATTTGATAACTACTGATTATTTTTCATACTTTTCGCGGTTAGGATAAACAGCGTCCATTTGTTTCTCCACATTTGACAAGGGCATGGAGGTAGAAAGGGGCTTCTACTTCCATGACCAGAGTGACCCAACCTGGCCCTAAACCAAAATGTAAATTGAACACTTCAAAAGACTATATAATACGCCAGCGGGGTCACTTATTTATATAAATTGAACCTTCGTTCTGGTTTTACAATTATCAAGCAAATATTTTCTGCTCGTCGCCAGTAGTGACGTTGATAGTTGACGCGTATAAGGCGACTTAGCAACACATCTATCTCACTCTCTCGAGGGAGCAATATATTTATAGAATTAACAGCTTAGCCTTGGTGTTTGCGTACTTACGCGAGAATCCCATAATAAAAAATTCCCAGGTGCGAGGTTAAGTTGGGTTCGTGGACACGCGATACGCAGTATGATATATCCCCTGAACTATCATCCTTGCCTCACAGTTGTGTCGGCTAAGTAGGAGCAGGATACGGGAATCTTTCTTTGCGGATACCTGTTACTCACTGGTGGTTACCTGTGCCACAGTGGTACCTACTTGTCTGCACACGTCATAGATTTCGCCGTGGTGGGTCATGTGCGACAGGAGACGTGATTGCCCCGAGGCAGGCCAGGTCTTACATGCTGCTCTCACCCGACTGCTCTCTCGCCAGTGTCTTCCGCAACACATAGAGGGGGTAAGGGGGGACCTAGTACGCCGGTACAAGTAATAATTTTGCCCTAGTACAAGGTACAGAACACAAGAAAATGTGCAAATAATAGTTGGTACGTACTACGGAACTTAAAAAGGCTTCCAGTGCGCAAGTACGGCAATACAAATGCCCAGTACGGTAAACCCCTTAACCCCCCCCCCCCCAACACACACACACACACACACACACACACACACACACAGAGAGTTCACCTGTTGGCAATAGGCTAGCCATGGACGTCTTTCAAGCAGGCAACCTTTTTTTCAAATATCCCTATCGTCCTTTTCCTTCAGAGCGCTGAATGACTGGATGCGACTCGATCTTCCTTTCATCGCTCCCCCCCCCCCCCTTAAACACGTTTCTTATAATTCGTGTACTTGTGTTCATATTTACAGGAGGAAAAGCAGTTGGAAATGACCCCCGCCTCCCTCATCGAATGTGAGAAATCAGAAGGTGGTGATTATTGGGGAGTGTAACCCCATTTCTGTTTCGGATCGCAATAACAGTCCTTCGTCCATAAGTACGCATTGACAAATTATTTGTTGGGAGATTTCTTCGCTTACCTGCCATCATGCATGCATTCATGAACTGGTACTCCTCATGATTTTTCTCGACCCTGTCGGTCAACACGCGAAGAATGAAGGTCAAAACTAATCTGTCCACCTAATGTAACTGGTAGTTAGAGCTATTCTATTATCCATGAATAACGATACACTCGATGAGTGCAGAAAGACGCAAGGACGCCTTCTGACTGTGAGTTTACATTCGTGAAGGAATCAATGAGTCTTTGTGACCAACTTGTATTCAGTGGGTACCCAAGTGTGACTGTGTTCCCAATACTTAGAGACATTTACTGCGCGCACCGGTAAGCGGAACAATACAAGGAAATTTAATATATCTGAACACATTTTGCAAAACGGTACACAGTAAAACGCATCCATTAAACGACAGGAAACACACACAAATACCGAAATTGGTAAATCTGGAAGGAAGGAAAGAAGGAAGGAAGCAAGAGATGTGAAAAAGGTATGGACACTGAAACACACTGAAATAGAAACATACAGATGGACCGAATGGAAAAGAAAGAAAGAAAGAAAGAAGAAAGAAAGAAAGAAAGAAAGAAAGAAAGAAAGAAAGAAAGAAAGAAAGAAAGAAAGAAAGAAAGAAAGAAAGAAAGAAAGAAAGAAAGAAAGAAAGAAAGAAAGAAAGAAAGAAGTGTATTATATAATTGAACATAATACCTAAGCAAGCAGTCCAGACGTATCTCGCCAGACTGTGATTTCGAGTGTCTTTCAAAGTTCCCTTGCACCATGGACCCACATTTGCTTATCTACCCACAGCAATGTTTTGAGAGAACGTGATGTGGCAAGATTGTTCATCTGTATTTAGCTTGTGTATTGCTTTTTCAAGTCAATATGACTCACCTTTTCCCGATGTAATGTAAATAATAGTATCTTGTTTATTGTTTGGGGCTTTCCAAAGTGGCACATGACATGGGTAAATGTGGCTCCACATATCAACAAGGCACGTGCGTGGTTTTTTGTTTTTTTTGTTTTGGTTTTGTTTTTGTTTTTGTTTCCCAAGACAAATAATCAGCTGACTTAACGTTATTACCCGATAATGGACTAATCAGCACTGAATTAACCACGTTTTCTTCAAATAGCATGTATCGTAAGGTAAAAAAAAACCCAAGTGTTCAATCGACCCACTCGTATACATTTTTCTCGTACACACAATCCCGACATAGTTAGTGATTCTAAATCACGAAAATATAGTTTAGTCAGAAAACGTTAATGGCGTTTTATTCATGAGTCAGTGATGACTTGTTATTTGAATAACTCAGAGCAAAATCAATTTGCAGCAATCACAATAATGTCCCAGAGTTATTATTATTATTATTATTATTATTATTATTATTATTATTATTATTATTATTATTATTACTATTATTATTATAACAGTGGTACCCGCTGTATGTGGCCACTCTTTCCGCTAAGAAAAAGTGGCCATATACAGCAGGTGACCTGTCACTGCAGGTAAATTTACAAAGAAAGAGACTCCTATGTACTTGCCTTGTGGCCACAAAAAGCAATACGGCTGCTCACGGCAGTGGCTGCATACAGCAGGTACCACTGTATTATTATTGGTGCGGTTGGTTTTTGTTCTCGTCAAAACATATTGTCATTTCTGTTACTGTTATCACCATAATCTTTATCATCATCATCCTCATCATCATCATGCACATTTGAAGACTGCTATTTCATTGGTGTGAAATTGGAGGCAAACAAAAGTGATACATTATACAATGAAATCATCAAACATATTTTCAGGCAGAAACATTCTGCTATGATTTCACTGTTCGCGGCAACTGACCTGCGTTCACAAGTAAATACAAAATAAACTCTTCTGAGGGCTACATGAGAGTGAAGTGGAACACCAGTCATTGGTCACGTGGAAAAAAAGTCACTTATTCGCTACAACGAGAGAAAAGAAATCCCAGTTTTCGCCCTTGTGAGTACCAAAAAGTGATTTTTTTCGCACTGACAATAAACTGGCTAGTCGTAGGACATGTGATGAAGAGACAAGTGTTTATTCTGACCACGCGATCTCCGCTGCAAGTGATCCTTGAATCTGACTGCGATATCACATTTAAACACCGTCAGACAATCAATATATACAGCACAATATTGTCGCCTGTGAAGCACTTCGCGGTCATGCATGCCAGAAAGGGCAATTTACACTATGCTGATTTGGCCAACACGGCGCATAATTTATTGTACTACACAATTTATTTTACTGTTAAAAGCTATGGATATCTAGTGAGCGCACTTTGATATATACACAGGGTAGTCACCTGTTTATGTTACGTAATAGAGGGAGCTGAATATTGGACATTGCAGCCTCATATTGGCGATTGTACAATATGAACGCTGAATAAAATTCACATGCAAGAGCGGTTCTTTGTTTGTTTGTTTGTTTGTTTGTTTGTTTGTTTTTGGGGGGGCTCTCTTTTATGGTTACATAACAAATTTCAACAACAATATCCGCCAAAGGTGAATCAAGTTGTGATCTGTTAAGCCGGGTGTGATTCAGCGAACACTTCCCTGGAACTGTTCACATCACTTTATTTGTGATGTGACGATTGCATGAACTAAATTTTATTCCAGTTTCGCTGGGTGTGCCTCCCTGTCCCCTCTCCCCGCCTGCAGGTGCGCCCTCTCTGTTCAATAGGTTTCAACGACATCCAGGATATTACTGGGATCTTTTGTGTCTTCCTATTTGCTCTTTGCTATTTGCCTTGCGACTACTGGCTCAGGAAGAGGTGTGTGACTAATAACGTATCGTCACCAACTCACCACGCATCATCACATCTTACAAAGATTTTCCCAATTTACAGAAAGAAAAAACACTTCAATTATCAAAGCTCAAACTTCACAATTTCCATTGCAGCAGACTACGAAAATAACTTTACGACAATTTCAGACAGCAAACGACATTGTAAAAAAAAGGAAATATTTTTTGTGACTAAAGCATCTTCAAATACCTTAGTTGCTGTGATTCAACACATGACTGTGTGATGACCTAATGTTTTCATACGGTGTTGATGCATATGATCGAGTTCTAGTTACCGTATTTACCCCAATAAGTACCCTGCGGCTAACAAAATTACAGTGTCATAATCCTCAACTCATGACCCTACTTTGAACACCATAGGTAAAATACACGTACTATGAAAGATATAATTTAATTTAGAAGTTCCGGGTATGATTTTTTTAAACCATCAGATTCCAAGGAGGTGAGGGTATTACAGCAAGGGCCCGTATTAGGAGGAATACGGTACACAAACTGCGAACTATCTATAAGGACAGGTTCTCCAGAAAATAAATGTAAATAGAAACGCTCTTCGTAATTGAGTTGTTTTTTTCTTTTCTTTTTTTTTTTTTTTTTTTTTTCATTTTTCCTGAGAAACGATGCATTTACGCGGCATAGTCCTCATCGAAGGAGAAACGGCATGTGCATTGACAACCACAGAGCACCTTTGTGACGGACTGCTTCACTTAGGGATAGTTCAACATTATCATCATTTTTGAATTAGTACTTAGGGTACTAAATTTCATGACCCCCCTCCCTCCCCCAAATTAGTACTTTAAAAATGATGATTTCCCCCCCAAATCATAGCAAAATTGCACAAAACAGGCCAAAAATTGACCATCATTTTGCATATCCTGTGAAACTGTACAGACCCATTTAACCCCCTCCCCCCTTGCGTACTGTAAGTACTAATTCAAAAATGATGAAAATGTTGAACCATCCCTTACTGGTATGTGCGCTCGGTGAGTGACTGGATCGGAGTCCTGTGGGAGAATTTCGCAGTGGATACCGCAGGTGGCAGGGATCAGTCATTTTATCAGATATTAATGTTTCTTGTACAACTTGCGATAACTCCTAATTCAACCAGTTACAATTATTTATCTTTGAGCCTACGACTGAGGTGCCAAATGTTCTATAGTAGAATCCATTTATATAAGTAATGCGAGCAGAGTTTTCTATGGAATAGCATTGAGATTATCGGAGCATGAAGCGAATGATTGGTTATAACTGGGCTGTGTGTTGCCACACACCAAGACACAGAGTACAATGTACTCCGTCACCCTTTACGCCGCACTTGGTTGTTTTGCGAACCGGGAGCAGTGTATTCTCAACTGGCATTGCTGTGGCAACAACTACAGCTGTGCAATTTGGCTGCCATATTTTCTACTATTTTGCCCCTTAACAAGCAATGCATTTTATTCACTTCAGTTTTCGGCTAAGAGTTAAACATCATTATTACTTAATATTTTTGAGTGATGCGTAAAAAAGAAAAAGAAAAACAGAGCAAACACCCCCCCCCCCCCCGGCCAAAAAATGTATCAAAACCTAACACAAGAAAAGAGAAGGAGGAAAGATAAAGGACAGAAAGAAAGGAAAACAAGAAAGAATATTTTGTCGTTAGCAACATTTTGCATTTCGAACAGGGCCCTGGATAATAATATAGGAGATTCAATGTCAATGACTTTGTAAGAAAACGTACAAACATCTGTCATTTTCAAACAGCCGTTTCAAACACAAAAAAGTGGGCTCTGATGTCATCAGTGATGCGGACTTACACTACAGCGACACCTGGAGGTAGTTGCATTGAGCTGACCAGGCAACCCAATGCACCGAATAGATCCATTTAGGACCCCAGACGGCTGCACTTGAGGGTGATCATTTTCATAGTTTTACTGATTTGCAAAACAACAAATTCATTGAAGTTTTGGCCTGTCAAATGGGCAAATTCATGCAAATGAACACCGTCAGGTGCTGCTATCTGGGGTCCTAAACTCCTCTTTTATGGTGGGCTTGGGAGTGTATTCTTAGTGACGTGACGGAACTAAAGGCTTTTCTCAAAGCGTTTTGAGCGCAGTGCACCCAAAAGTGCTCAGAAGAAACCTGTTGATATGGACCTGAAGATTTCGGCTCTCTTGTGGTAACTGCAGGCGCGCTGGAATTTGAATTTAAAGTCGGTTTACACTTTATGAATATTGAATACAGTATTGTTATGCCAAATAGCAGCACATCGATACTTTTGTCCAAACTGAAATAAATTAATTGCGCCTTTCAGTGTAAGAATAGACAATAAATCAGCGGGGAAAAGCTGCTGCCCTTCATTCGCCCACCCGCACTCTTGCCGAGCAACTGCTGATACCTGGCCTGCTAAACTGATCAATCTCCTCGTGTTATCCACTGCAGCTGGTGTGCCCGCGAAGATGACAAGGGCAGAGAGAGAGAGAGAGAGAGAGAGAGAGAGAGAGAGAGAGAGAGAGAGAGAGAGAGAGAGAGAGAGAGAGAGACAGAAACACTGCATGCTAAACTAGAGAAACACTGCATGCTAAACTTCCAAAAGAACTTTAAGCAGCTAATGTCATTTTTAAAGAACACAGCTTCATCCATACGCAAAGATTTTCCATTATTAGTTTCGACAGTCTTGACCTTTACCATTCAATAAGAACGTACCCGTATGCACGTGCTGATGCCTCGGTTAAAATTAAAAAATCAGAAAAGTGCTGATCATGCAAAAGCTAGCAGCTTTGAAATAATAAGCTAAGAAGTCAATCATATTCTGGAAACACACACTGAGCGCGATATAAGAGGGAATCATCATCTGCTACGTTTTAAATAATTATTATTTGTTGCTACAAATTATGTGGATAACACACCTGGGTGCGTTATTTCATTCACCCGTATCATGGAGAATAACTGTGAATGTTGCCAAGCGACTGAGTTAGATAATAGGAGATATCAATATTAACTGGGATCTTGTGCTGCCACCTGGGCTGCAGCAAGGAATCTGACAGGCAGGAGGGCAGATTCATGTATCAAGCAGGGCAAAATGTGCTTCTGTGATAACAGAAACAACACAAAGAACTCACATACTTCGTGTTTAAAAAACATACAGGATGCTAAACATATTCAGAAAATTTCATTTGTTTGGTTGAAAAAAGTGTTATCTTTGGATGGTTAACCTTGTGCAACATAAGTGGTGCAAGTGCACTCATCTTGGCGGAGGCACAGTTCTGTTGCCTAGCAACTGAGGGAACCAAAGCAGGTCTGCAGTAAATACTGTTAAATATGAATACCTCCTATTTGGCGCTAAACTTACAGATTTCGTTTTTTAGTATTGAATCTGTATGGGCAAACATCAGCCAGTTCAAGTTTTTTTGGTCAATAGATATCACTGTATGCTGTTATAAGCGAAGGGCGAAGCTATGTATTACATTATTGACGGTTACAATTTGATGCAAATAGTTGAAATGTGCCACACGTAGAAACATAATTATAATAATGAGTCCTTTAAAGGTTTTTATATATCACACCAGAGGTTATTTACCTTTGAATTTCACGTATTGCTGCCCCCATTTTGATGTATCTGATATATTAAAGGCATAAAAATTATAGTATCACGTATAGAATATTTATTTTAAAACATCGTACATCATGAATAAAATTTGCATAACACGTATAAAATTACTATGTCTGCACTGCATTAAAAAAAGGTTTATTTTTACTGAATATGAGACCACATCATGACGTACTACAGTTTGGTCCTCTCTAAGGGTGGTCTTTGAAAGCAATTTCACATAGGCCATATCCCATGGGTTTTCAATGTAATATAATACAAAGTAGGGGATAAGAAAGCAGGTTTAGCCTTTTCACTACATACCTTGTGCATTCGATAGCTGAACACATGATGCACAGTGCAAGAATCAGTATTTTCAATATCAAGGCCTTTTATATATATATATATATATATATATATATCAGTACTGTAAAATTGCACTTTACATATCAGGAGTATATTTTTGGCTAATATCACATAGCAAAGGGCCCCTGCTTTCACATATCAAGGTACCAGTCACCCCCTGCCCATTAGGTCCTCAATAGTTTTTCACTTCTTCTGTTTACGAGCAAGAGCATTGGCAACTTAATCAGCTGTACTGCACAACATGCCCCCTCCTCCTCCCATTTAGTGTATTGGATGGCGGCCGCCTGTTATCTAAATTGCGATCTGTGCTGTTCGTCCTCGTCATCCTCTCTGTTGCTTTTATATGCATGTACATGATACTAAGTGTAAGTACTTCAAGTCTATGTTAGGTTACAAAGGGCCAGCCAGCAATCGACAGGACCCCAGGACAGGAACACACGTTCAGTGCAAAGTGCCGGGGTAGTTGGTGGTTTCCCAATGGCTATATCTTCCCACATTCCTTAAAATTTCGGACTTTTACCCCCTTTTTGCCGTCAGGTATATCTTAATGTTCTCGTAACACTTCACATGGCTCCTAAAAATGCCTTATATTTAATTGCTTTCCAGAAATTAATGTTACATATCTCCATGTCACGACATATCCATGGGAGGGTCCCTCAGATGGTAACGACGAGAAGGGGGTAAAGGGGGTCCCAGTATGCTGCTACAGGTAATTATTTTGACTAAGTACAAGTTACGGGAAATAAGAAATTTTAGAAATAATGCCTGGTACAAAGCATTGAAGAAAATGGCTTCCATTGCGATAGTACGGTAAACACAAAATATCCGATTTGCTAGTCCTAGTGCGAAAAACCTCTTTCACCCCATCTGATGGTACTGTCAGTAACAGCGGCCGTCACCCATAGCAGCTGCATCGAGCCTTATGATGACACAGTATTGTATACCAGCGTAATATTCTGCATGCTATATGATCCTGTTATGTATATGTGCTGAGGTTGGGACTGTCCCCAGCGACGTGTTGTGGTCTCCATCCCCGTCTCCTGCCTGAACTTTCCGCTAATATGAAGCTCACAGCAGCTCCATGCGCCATGCCAGTACCTTGTAGCTTTGGCACCTGATCAGCTGAGATTGCCGTACGCCAACCACTGGTTGGCCAGCATACACGATACACTTACTGATATTTCTGAACAGACACTCACGGTACGTCTGTCCATCCTTGATTCGCACATAACATGTATGTCAATTCTAAAGCATGATACTTACCAAAAAATCAGGGAAAATAACGGACTAGTTCTGCAGTCTACGCTCAAGTTTAACACCGTCTGTCTGCCGAGGAGCACATATGGATGTTCCACTGCAGTTGGCAGTTACGGTGTGACCCAGATACGTCACTGAGTCATTCAAAAGTGCATATTTATACAGCCCACAACAAGGTCAGGCACACATCCATTTCATATACAACGGAATGTTCAAGAGTTTTCTAAGCTTGATTAACAGACCTCGATTTTCTCCCACGAAATAAGGCAGCTGTTTACATTGACTATTGTGCAAGTGGTTTTATATGAACCGATACAGTGGAACGCAAAAGCCTTCCATAATAAAATGTAGAAAAGCAAAAGGATACCATCTGTCGCCAAGAAAAAATACTGCGATGGTCACACGCGTGCGTGTACAGGTAGTTAGGTAGGGCCCCCGACAAAGTAAGGAAGGGCCTGGGGGAATTCAAATTGCCACTCATGTCAGCGGGTTCCATGGCATCGTAGCTGAATAAGTTCGTAGTATGATGAGCATTTGTCTTTTTATATTTCCATAATATGTCGTCAAAAACAATGGAATTGCCTCCATCTCAAGATCTCGAAGCCAAAGGCCCATGCGGTAGTCACGTATTTAGTCGCACTGTCTATTGACATATTGTTGAAACACCAGAGAATAAGGCATTACCCTCCACGAACTCTTCTCGTGATTAAATAATAATAATAATAATAATAATAATAATAATAATAATAATAATAATAATAATAATAATAATAATAATAATAATAATAATGATAATAACAATGATGACGATGATGATGACGATGATAATAATAATAATCATAATAATAATAACAATGATGACGATGATGATGACGATGACGATGATGATAATAATAATAATAATAATAATAATAATAATAATAATAATAATAATAATAATAATGATAATAATAATAACAATGCTTTATTAGTCTTCCTCTGCTCTGATGTTTTTGTTTTTGATTTGTTATTATTTTTTTTAATAATGTTCAAACCAATTAAACAGAAAAGGAGCGACAGCGTTACATCTTCCGGCTAGTTCTGAATCGACCCCCTCCCTCCCCGCCACACACACACACACACACACCAGCTCGAGCAAAAAAAAATAATAAAAGCATCATCCCCCAATCTCTCTACGCCTCCATCACCAATCCAGTCATTGACTGTGTCTAAACATGTACATTAATTGATTACTATTATCTCCTTCAATGCAAAAAAAGTTTGAAAATTCAAGGCTTCAACCACCACTTGAATTTATGAGCAGGTCACAAGCGATAAACCACCAGACAGTGTTTGTCAGCCTGAAATTCACAGACACGCTTTTTGTCATGGCCACTGCTTGTTCTTACCTTATATTTGGTAAAGACAGCCCGCTGACATTTAGATAATGTTAGAATGTGAAATAAAAGCAATTGAACAGAAAAATGGCGTACCAACGGTTGTTGTTTATAAAGGTAAGAATGAATGGACCAATATTAACTAGCATGTGCACCAATATGCTGAAAAAACACAAAAATTAAATTTAGACTCACGCAACAATGAAAATAATTGATTTATAGCAATAGAAATTTAAACTTATGCGGATCACCGAAGCTTACTAAGTGGAGTCAATCAGTACTGGCCAATGTACGGTGCTTGGTCCACATCATCTGTAGGGTCCCTTCAATCAAGGGGTTCTTTAACACCCAGCCATGCAATGCTGTGTTTTAAGATTGTTAATAACCTGGTACACGACAGCATAAGGCAAATGAATTCAGCATAAGGCAAATGAATTTTGTTGTGTCCCTAAGCAAACCATTTTTACAGCCATAGACTTAATCACTTGCTGAAGGAGGGGGTTAAGAGTGTATCCGTCACAGACCACATCAAATGCAAACCTCATACGTCACGTAACATTAAACTTCTGGAGGGTTCGTGATGAAAGCGTGATACATGAGATCAAAAAAATATATGGTCACGCATAACAAAAACACCCCTTTGGCACCCCGTCCTGGATAGGAAAGGTCAGAATTAGCTCTGAAGTGTGTGTTCGCCCCAATACACTACCGAATACACAAAAATTTGGACGGCTAGAGCTGTTTATTCCCATTGGTTTGCATGTTAAGGTAACCTTAAATAAACTGGTCACTTTAGTAGCTGCGGTTATATGATTTTTGTGAGGTATTAAATTAGGCATCTAGATTTACAGTGCGAAATTTGGGGTCTCTATGTGCAGTTGTTTTCAAGTTACTAAGTTGCAAATTACAATGTAAAGCAATGGGAATACACAGCCCTAGCCCTTCTGCTCTTGTCCTTGCCTATTGTATGTCCCGTTTTGCCAAATGTATACAGCCATTCAAAATAGCCACAGCGTTCATTCGCATAAACAATACCCTTTTCCTCAAATTTTCTCCCTCTCCTTGGTGCAAAATGAATATCTCGAGCCTGATGTTGGTTATCAGTTGTTCGTTTCACCGTTTTCCGCTCACACAGTCAAAAAGCGTCCGGATGTAAATTGTCGTATGCCTTAAAGTTTGTACATTTGAATTTAAATTTCTCGTTACTATGCATTTTTTTGCCGAGATCTGTATGCAAGACCACGTATGATGCTCTCAAGCTGCGCCAAGGAAAACTATTGACTCAGGCGTACTCTCATCTGTCTAGGAATGGGTAAACGTCAAGATTGCACGTGTCCGTCCACCTCATGCCACGTGTTTTGTGTACGTCTGTGAGCGTATGAGAACTGGGACTGAAAAGACACAAGCAGCATAGAGAAAGGACAAGAATAGGCCCAGCCAAAATATACAGACTCTTTCAGCTTAAACACTATTCATCCGAGTACATCTGACTGACGTTCATCACAACATTGCTCTATTCGTATGTGACGTCAGAAAACCTCGTTTGTGACATACATCACAAGTATTTACATAAAGTGAGAAAGATAGATAAGTTGTTTTATCAAATACTGCAGTGAGCATATGTTTGCTTGACCTGTCATATATGTTTGTATATATATATATATATATATATATATATATATATATATATATATATATATATATATATATATATATATATATACATATATATATACATCTATTAATATTACATACATTCGTAGTTCATAGGATCGACCCATGAATATATGTGCTAGTGGTTTCGTATATAACTTTTTCAAGATACGCTGTAGTAGGCCCCATTAGCCCTTATTAGTACTAATGAGAATATTGTATTTCATCCTATAACAAATTAACAACTCCAGGTGTTAAATTTTAGTTTAAATTATAGTAGTGGATTTCATTTTTTTTGGGGGGGAGTGTCATCATATTCTTCTGCGAGTTTTATAGCACAACCGCATTGCCCGTGAAGCTAATAAAACATTTCCACATGACAGAAGAGTTTGTAAATTTTACGTACATTGAACCAATGGAATTTAAGTCAATTAAACGAAAGAAGCGTATGCCACTGCGGAACAACGCCAGCAGATGGAGATAGTGTCAATATTTGGCATGAAAGGCTAGTTGAAGCAGTTGCTACAATGTACATTGGTCTTGCTTAAACGATATCATGGTCTTGGGGAACAGCTCTGAACAAAAGCAACATAAGGGTTCTTGCATCTTGACAAATGTGAAATAAACATTTGCTAGAACTGTAGACGATAAAATATATATATTCCTCGAACCTGGCTTCATCTCGGAAGAAACGAGTATAGATGGTGATCCCGCTGAATCCAAGTCAGGCGATTCGTAAAATGACAGAAAAACATAAATATTTCTGGTGTACTGCCATGTGTCATTGTTAATTGTACATTACTTTTCGATTTTAAGGTAAATTAAAGAACCAAAGTTGCGTTCGTATAACTGAAATAATGTTGCGGAAACAGAGAAAAGGTTTAAAAATTAAAGGTAGTAAGTTTTCTTTTGTATATAGGTATGATTACACCATTTGCGGTCAATCAGATGCAGGTTACCGAACTAAATAGTTCATGGCTTTATTGTGCTCACATGCACCGTCGGGAGCCATTTACCTGTAATTGGCTCACTGTTTCAGCTTGACTATAACATGAAGTTAGCAGGCTGTTTGTGTTGTTGGATTTGACAGATTTTTTTCCCATGATGAATGTTGTAAACAGAGGGCGAATCACGTACTCATAAACAGTGATGTAATGCTGGCAAGCCGGGCTCGGAACACGTATTTCCTGGTTAAGACTGGAAAACGCAGCCATAACTGTTGATTCTTTCTATAGACTCGTTTCTTTGTCTTTTTTTATATCTTGTGTGTTTTAAATGACAGGTGTCTATACAAAATCAATTGCATATTTTATTTTAAAAAGTGACGCAACAAATGTTTGTGTCTTTGTGCTAAAATGGGGTATAATATGAAAATATAAAGTAAATATAACGGTGGCTTCATCGATAAACCCTATCTCTTTAGCTGGAGTCGGAGCAAAAGACAAGGCTTTCTTGAGTCCTGGTATTTCCAAATTCTCAACAATACCTTGTCTGAACGTCAGCTAAGCTACGGGGGCACTAGTCGATATTTTGGTAAGGCTGCGTCCATCCCCTTTTCAGATTCAAATGCACCCAGATAAACCAGCCGAGGAGTCCTAGGACAAGCAAACGGAGAGAAGTTCGGTACCAACATTTTCAACGCGGCTCTATGTCGTTCCTTAGCAAAGGAGCAAAGGTGTGTACCAGTAGTCAGAAATGACAGGAAGTGCCGCTTTCCACAGTCTACGCACATGAACCGAGTTGCTTCCATTCGTCCTGGTTTGGGGGGGGGGGGGGTCATAAAGTCTAAAGCGACTTTTCTTCTATTGATCATCAAAGATAAATAAACTTGCACTCACTCTTTCTTCCTTCCTTTCTCTCTGTCTCTCTCTCTCTATCTATCTATCTACACACACACACACACACACACACATATATATATATATATATATATATATATATATATATATATATATATATATATATATATATATATACATATATATATATATATATGATGCAAAAAATAAGTACGTAAAAAAACGAGAAGAAACGCACTTGACAAAAATCCAATAATATATCTTTAACTGATTAGCTGCATCGTTAGGAAAATTACATAAAGATTTTCATAGCCGTCAAATAAGTGACATGACGAAACCTTTCAGTCGCTGCCAATATCATCACCAATATTTTTAGTGTATATCTTCGTGCTTATACACGCATGGTGTATATATATATATATATATATATATATACATATATGTCTGCTGAGAAGTACATGACTAAATACTATAGTCAAAGTTTTATAGTTTCACTAGATTTACCCTGATAAATTCTTTAAAATGCCGAACCAGCATTTGCGCACTTGCCAAATTCCATATGGAAGTTAAAATTTTGAAACGACATTGCAAACAAGGCGCTCTGGAATATGTACAGAAGATTACTTGTGGCAATCGTCACCGCTGGCCGAGCCCCCTGTGTCGGGTAAAAATGACAAGATGATGCGAGACATATATGATATACAATGAACACATGTTGCCATTTGTTGAACATATTATCAAAACACGCAGCGTGTTGGACCAGAATGTGAACCACACACGTGTGTCACTTACCCTGCGAAGATGTCACTTGGGGCAGAGAGTAAAATAAGTCCCTTGTGCTCTACGAAGCTAACGGCTCAATATTAACAAACAACCTTTGTGTGAGACGGTTTAATTTGGACACGTCAGGGAAAGTCACGTGGGATGAATGAGCACATGGGAACACTCTCATGCGAGGACAAGGATTTGGGCCGCTTCCAGCTGCCGTGTGACCCTGCCTCGACATGACATCATGTCTTGTCGGGTCATACGGAGAAAACAAAGAAACGTCACAGTCGCCATACATTTTATGTCATGCCAATATATTTGTATTCCCCGAAAGCAGGATTGAAAGGAGTGAAAGGAGTGTGTTGAGCTCATCCATAAAACGGACACCTCATTCAACAGCCACTTGGTCCGGGTTTGTCATGAAGGGGTGGGCAGGGCAAATATTGTCATATTGCCGTAAAAATACTAAAATACATGTACATAATCTTATTCCCTTGATCTGTGAAAATTAAGTGTGGTATCCCATAATTATGTCCCCATTGATCCTTGAAATCATTATATTACCTTCATCCGTGGAAATATTGATTAAATGTTCCCTTGAATATGAAGGTCAAAGATTCTCCTTACCCCTGGCAGACCCACAAAGTGCTGTAAAAACGAAGAGAGTTAGCACGAGCTGGGTGTTGTATGCGTTGGACTGCTTCTTATTACCATTGCAATGACTTTCGCAAATTGTTACACAAAACTGTAGATTCAGATTTCAAGTGTGATGAAGTATATTTTTCCTGAAGAGTAACAAACTAGAAATTCCGTTAATAGCATTTTTTAAAATGTTATATGGTGGCAATATTTACATAATTTCACAAAATTATCGTAATTAACATCAAATGTCAATTCATCAGATTCAATTTTGAAGATGGATACCTCAAATTTGCGGCAAAGTTAAGTTTATGACACGAATCAAACGTGTGTCAGAGATGTTTGAACTTTGTCATCAGAGTCAGTGAAAAATAACTTTCCTTTGATGTGGCATGATTCACTCAAACACGTGCACCCCAGGAAGAACAACAAATATCTCAAATTATGAACACTTTTTAAAAATATCATGTGTGTGTGTGTGTGTGTGTGTGTGTGTGTGTGTGTGTGTTATACACTTTGCCACAAGTTAAAGGCCGAAATATGGGAAAATATTAAAGCTGAATCAAAACATTATATCAAAGAATGGCAATGACATTTTTTGCACTTTTTCAATTGCTCCGGAAAGCCTGCTTTTAATAATCATCACTACAGTGCCGTAGCATAACATTTATTTTGTGCGCTTTTAAGAATGCGCTCTTTATTATAATTTTCAGCTAAATTTACAGCGTTGTTTACAGAAAAGTATAAATCAGCACTAAGATAACTTAACGTACGCCCTTTAATTGCACGAAAAGCGGGGTTTCTGTCACACATCAAGGTTGCGTCAAATCCAATAAGAGGAGCATTCTTCAAATCGAAAGAATGTGACGCGTTTGGGTACTTTAGCTGCATCTTCCGTTGTTTGCATACCCTTATCTGACTATCCACGCACTGCAAAAAGTAGGCATACCACAACTAACAAATTTTCTCCCCGTACACAGAATGTTTTAAACAGTAATAATTACTCGCAATTTTAAAAAAAAGGAATTATATTTTTGGGAAGATACGGAAAACCAGTATTTTCACCTTGTGGCATATTTTGAACATCGTCATTACAAATACATTCTTCCACAACTATAAACCTATTCCTTGTGTTTAAATACAAGGCATATTCGTCCCAGGTGCCCGCATGAAATTCAAAGACAGCATTAAAATCTAGAACGACCGTTATTGCTTTAAAAAGCGCACCAATACAAAACACACTTTAAAGCAGAAGGCGTTTTCAACAGTCTTTCTAATTTTTTATTCAAGAGCAGAAAAAAGGTGGATGACTAACGAAATTATCGGTCGGTCGGAAACGCTGTGCATTGGAAAATAAAGACGTGCTCTGCGTATTTGCACATGGGAAACAATTACATAGTGTGTCTGAAATAAATTGTGCGTACAGTCACTGTGATTCTTGAACATTGTTTGCAGTAATAAAGTACGTCCGGGTTATACATATATGGTAATTATGTTTTTCATAATCACCAGACGTTTTTGAAAAAAAATCCCTTCAAGTTATATTTCTAGCTTTTTGAATGTTAATTCACGTAAAGATGGGCCGTTTTTTGTTCATATCGATGTAACTTTTTTCCAAAAGAGCATTTTAAAATGACGGGGAAAACCTTTGCAGTTCACTTTATGTGTGGTTCTCAAAATAACTTAACTGTCATAAAACCAACAATCTGTTCTTATTTTGTTTTCTGTCGGTATAGTGTTTACTATCCAATTGCATTGTTCGCTCTTTGACATGACAAATTTTCGTGCCAATTTATTCATTACAATTGTAAATTTGCCGTACCAATTTATCTATTACAATTTTAAATTTTAAAATATATAAATGCAAATGTGCGTTATTATACTGTACTTTGTGTGCTTAAAGTTAAAATGATAACCTGCGTGTTGTCATGGACCTTTTATGGAAAAATAAAAGTAACACGCACGGTATTGCTCTGAGCCGCTGAATTGAAATGTGACCAATAAAAATCCTCTGACTGTCTGGCAATCTCTCACTGTCTTCGTGTGAACGGCTGCACTGCACAAACCGTACACTATGTCGCATGGAGCAAAATCGCATGTGCTACCGGTCACATTGTGTGGCGCGGCCTGCACACTCGTTAACTGTAAAATTACACGCAATGAAAGGTCACAAGAAAAAACAGCTACGTGGTCAGTGGCAAGACAACAGCTCTTCTTACCGATACCAGGAATCACAAAAAGCGCATCGGATGGTCCAATGCAACAGTCTTCGAGTTATTGAAGCCCCTGGATGGTTGAAATTCCGGCACAACATTTAAAAATTTGTATCAGCCTGCCAGACACTAAGTTCAATCTTTATCAAGAAATACAGAGGCGACTAGAAAGGAAGATTTGCTTCGAAACAAATCTGTTTGTGTACGTGCCGTCAAAAGTAAATGTTAAATACCACTTTTGTCCCTTGTTATTCCACATTCCATTTAGCTTATGGCTAGATGAAAATTTAAACATTCAAATGACATTGAGCTTTGACCTTTTGAGGTCACATGTAAATTACGAAAAAGTGCAGCGTTGCAATGCCTACAATTTGAGCTCGACATGGATGAAATCGGATGGAAATTGACCATTCAGTTATGGTTAGATGAAAATTCAGAAGCCTAAATGACTTTTGGACTTTAGAGGTCATATCTAAATTACAAAAATATGACGTGTTGCAATAGCTACAATTTAAGTCTAACAGAGTTATAATTGGATGAAAATTGACAGGGTAATGGCTGGATGAAAATTTCAAAGGCCCAAATGACCGCAATTTTTTACCTTCAGAGGTCACATCTAGAAAAAATTCAAAGGCCCAAATGATCTTCACTTTCGACGGAGGTCATATCCAAATTGAAAAAAAAAAATGAATAGTGTCACAATATCTAAAATTTATGCCCAACATAAACCAGATCAGATATAAAATGAACAAATTATGGCTAGATTAAAATTTCAGAGGGCCAAATGACCTTGACCCTTGAACTTGAGAGGTTACATGAAAATTACCAAAGTATGTATTGTTGCAATACATACAATCTGGGTCTAACAAGGTTAAAATTGGAAGAAAATTGACTGGGTAATGGCTGGATGAAAGGTACAAATGACCGTGATCTTTGACATTTAGAGGTCACAGTTATTTATAAAAATGTGCAGTGTTACAATATCTATACTTTCAGCTGAACATGGTCAAAATTGGATAAAAATTGACGGCGTTATGGCTAAAAGAAAATTTTAAATGACGTTCATCTTTGATCGTTAGATGTCGCATGGAAAGTAAAAAAAAATGTGAAGTGTTAAAAACATATGAAATGAAGTTGGATTGGTTACCTATGCCTATAATAATTTTAGAGATATTCAAAATTCAAAATTTTTTAGGTGGCCTTAATTTGCATAACTTTTAAAACCGTTGAACCTCTCTACAAAAGCTCAAGATTTTATGTATTGGATATAATCATGCCAAGTTTGGAGGTTCTACGTATTGTAGTTTTCAAATGAAATATCGGACAAATTTACTGGTAAAGAAGAAGAAGAAGAAGAAGAAGAAGAAGAAGAAGAAGAAGAAGAAGAAGAAGAAGAAGAAGAAGAAGAAGAAGAAGAAGAAGAAGAAGAAGAAGAAGAAGAAGAAGAAGAAGAAGAAGAAGAAGAAGAAGAAGAAGAAGAAGAAGAAGAAGAAGAAAGAATGCCTATAAAAACAATATGACTGTGATGGCACACAGAGACAAATAAAACTTACAACAGCAGTGGTGGCAAGATGAGAGAAAAACAAATTTACAGTATATTTCCCATGACACACACAAGTGATCTATAACATGCATTTAAAAAAAATCTTTCTTTTGTTTCTGTTTGTTTGTTTGTTGTTGCTTTTTTGGTTGGCATTTGTTTTGTTTTTATAAATGTCTGAATTAAAAAAATGCGAAAGACATGAAAAATAGATGGCAGATATGTCTTTATGCGCTCGGTAAACAATTTATGTTCATGAATTTATCTGCTGATTGAATAAATGGTTGAATAAAGAAACACATGTAAATGGGCGTACAGACAAGCAAAAAGTAAGCAAATAAACAAACAAATAAATAAATAGATAAATAAATAAATAAATAAATAAATAAATAAATAGATAGATAGATAGATAGATAGATAGATAGATAGATAGATAGATAGATAGATAGATAGATAGATAGATAAATAAATAAATAAATAAATAAATAAATAAATAAATAAATAAATAAATAAATGCAATGAAGATAAAAAGCCTATCATTCATGGATCTACCTTTAAGCGGGAACGACATGGTCCAGGACCAAAGAATCAAGGCTTCGAGACACATAGGCAAATAGAAAACTATTGGCGCATAAAATCGTTATTAAATACTCGCAGAAAGTTGACACCTACAACACCAACCATCTTTTGAAAACTGTTTGCAGATTCATATACAGTGGTACCTCTTTTGAGAGACCACCCCTACAGCGGGTCAAAATGCGGTCTCTCAAAACAGGTGGTCTTTCATTAGAGCTACAACAACATGGAGAAAATAGTGCAGTGTTCTGAGAGAGCGGTCTTAAAAAGATATGCGGTCTCTCATTAGAGGGGTCTCTCAAGAGAGGTACCACTGTATATATATATATATCTGTATCTGTGTGGGTGTGGGTGTGCGATTAATTTTGGCTGCATGATGGAAGAGAGACTTCAAGAAGGGCAATATTTCTCTCTCTGCAGTTAATATGGGATGATGTAGGGCTAAGTTTGGCCACATTTTGAAATCAAAACAAAAGTTAAATGATCTGTTATAAATGCTGCAAAAGTGGCCACCTTTAAATATATAACAATCGGAAACAACCTGTGATGTCCCCATGTCACTGTCTGGTGAAACTTTCATGTTCTTGTTTGCCGACGAGTCCACATGCTTGAGGCAAAATAACTGTTATAGGCCTACAGATGCATTGCTTCTCCATGGTGATATAGAAAAGCTCCTACATTGGAGTAATATTCGGGGAATGAAATTCAATGCCGACAAGTTCAGGATTCCGTCTTTCGACATGTCAAGTAATGCAGTTGCGTTTGAGTATCGTACAGGTAACACTCCTCAACATCACATGTAAGCCACCGCGCGTTACGACCCAGGCTTTGAATGGGGTCGCTACCTGAACTGGTCAAAACATATCGGGAAGTGTTGCGCCAGAACAAATCGTGGCCAAGGTTTGTAACACATATAAAGTCAAACACGAGTAATAGATATACGTTTTCACTTTTACATTTAAACTAAAGAGATCAAAATGATATAGAAATAACCTGCAAGATAATTTCACCACATTTGAAGGAAGACAACTTCGTTTTAAGGACAGGTAAGACACCAAAAATAAATCGCACTTTAGTCAATCCTAGCTCAAACTGTATTTGCGTTAGGATAAGATATCATATATGTGTGTAATCGTCATACTCCAAAGAATTTATATGGCTCGTATTTGGGTGTCTGTGATGTTAATTGTTGAATAAACAATTGAAAGTTGACCGCAAAGCATCCACCCCATAAATGTCGATATAAGTCATTAATTATTTGTGACAAAATCATAATTACACTTGTATCTTAATCCTGACATATTGGCAACAAGAAACGATCCTACGATTTTTCATGTTTTGTTTCGTTTTTCTGTTATCCATCCTCAAAGTTTGACGTTTCAATTTTTCCTTTGATTTTCAGGATGTTCATTTTCTTCATTTCATAAAAAAAAAGAACGAAGCGAAATTTTGAAAATTCTCTGAATCGTTTTTGCAGTTTAAACATTACAGAATTAAAAGCCGTTAACTGGATTAAATTTCGCCCAGCCGTTTTCTTGGAATAACCACTCTTAGGTGGGGTTCTCGTCCTTTTATCCTTTCTGAGAAAACAAGCTTCAAAGGCCTTTGATGTTGATCATTTGCCTCTGAAACAATACCATTTGCTCAAGTTGAGCTGATATTTGTACCAAACGTGGAAAACATCGTCCCTTAACATTTGGGCAGGTTGTCAATCAATTTTTGGTCAATCACATGAATAAAAGAGCCTTTCAAGTACAGAAAGCATTATTCAGCGATCTGTCAAACGGCGACATCTACAGTCTGGTTTCAAAGCGTGACAAAAATCATGGTTGTATGTCAGATTATAAATATCACTCTCTCATATGAAAAGCTGAAAAAAATATAGAATAGATACTATAATGTAATAAGTGGGTTTTATTGTTAAGATACATCGTATGTCTCCTTCTTAGATTTGACACCAATCCGGGACAAAATTAATAAATCATGTCAAATTGCTGCAACATGCAACCATATGTTGCTGGTCACTGACAGCCTTTCCTGATACTCTCGTGAATTTTCCCTAATAGAGCTGAAATCGAATAAGCGTAACGGTTCTGTGAAGAAATGTTGGGGTTCTCCAAAGAACCCCAAGGTAAAGGTTCACCAGCACAGCCCAGCTGAAAAACTGTATTGGGTACCCCAAAGAAGCTCTCATTATAGGAGTGTATACAATAGCGTTGTCTGGATGGTCGGCACTAAGGAGGACCTCATAGCTCTGGAATATGTTCAAAGAGCAGCAATCAAATTTATTTCGGGATCTCAATGTGGTAATGTCTACAAGTCCCATGTCACAAGATGTAATTTATACCTTTGTCATATAGGCGTGAGCTACTGGATCTCGGCTTTCTTTATGAGTAAGCGAATAGACATTATTCAGTTCACTTTCGCCAAATGCCCCCATTACAATCAAACGTCCTGGCTCCGAGTAATCTGAACAATAACATCTGATTCAGACCTTATCATTGCTGCACAGAAACCTTAAGCTACTCCTATGTTGACAGCACGATACTCAACTCTAACAAGCTGTAGCTGCCGTCTACCAGTAAAGTCTCAAAGTCTGTTAACTTGCTAAAGTCCGGAATAAAGGAAGATTATTGTCTAATGATTGCCGGCCACTTTGATTGTTTCTGACGCGTGCACATGTAGGAGCAGATAATTACTAGTAAGTGTCAGATGCATACCATAAAGATAATTGAGCGTCTCTGGGATCACCTATGTTATAAATTGTACCTTTCCATGTACCACATTATCAATATCTCATATTCTGATAATCCTTGCTCTATTTAAACTCATCGCTGTTCTTCTGCAACGTCAGTTGTACTCATCTGATTCACAAATTTCATTGGGGAGCGGACTTCCATGGGTGTCCAAACCTTGTCGGCTCTTCCCTATGAACAGCATGTCTTGTACTGTATTGTAAACATATCTATATAAAAAACCTGGATTACCCAAAAGCTACAAAAGTTACTTATCATGGGGATCTCCACACATAAGAACGAACAAGTGCTGTTTTACAAGACAAACTGGACATGAAGAAGTGCTATTAGAGGAGATGATAATTATGTTGCTCGTTGAAAAGGCGTCTGAGACGTCTGGTCTCAGCATTGTACAGTTGGACTGCAGCAAACATATCTGTGTTCAGTTCATCAAGAAGGTCCGAATTGCCCGTTAATTATGATTTCCACGAGTCGGTCCATAATATTATCAACCGTGCACCAGGTTCGAGCACATGCACTAGCCACAGATCTCAGGAGTTTACGTCCATGTAGCTTGTAACGGGGGCATTACAGAGAAAATGACAACTGTTTTCGTTTGGAAAATTACACGAACAAGCGGCAGAGGAAACAATATTTTCGAGTAAATGAGAAATTCAGACCTGACTGACTAAGGCGGAGCTGTGTATGAACGATGCTTTAAAACGGACGCCATAGGAAAAACAACTTGGAATTTTACGGCGAAAAAAGAGTAACTTGGATAATTGTAGTTTAAAAATGAAAATGAAGGTGACTCTGTGATCAGGGAGGTCATTCCACAAATGTATAGAGGAGGGTAGAACAAGTTAAAGTAGGGTGTCTTTCTACAGTTAATTTGTCGTAATTGACGTGGGTTTTTTCGGTTTTTTGTTTGTTTGTTTGTTTGTTTGTTTGTTTGTTTGTTTTTTCAGAGGGCGGCCTGCTTGGGCAATTACACAATATTAATAAATCATAGAGTGACAGTTTGTTGAAATTTAGTGAAAGTATACGAGTTTAAAGAAATGTCTTAGAATATGTAGTGGCTTCCAAACCAGCTCAGCTAGCAATCTGGCACGTGATGTGTACTTCCCTGCACCAGTGCAAATTCTAGGAACTTCATACTGTAAACCTATCGTACGGTCGGCTAACTCTCGGGTAGAGTTGTCGAAAAACACACATCTGTATTCGAGGATTGGGCTGACCATTGTTATATATAATTTTCAAAGAGTTTTTGTGGAGTGTTTTAGTTTCAGTGTTTTTAAGAGGAAGAGGCGTTTGCTTGCTTTAGCGAAACTGCGATTTATATGTAGATGTCATCTTAAATCGTGCAAAAAGGTAATGCCTAAACGAGTATGGTCTGTGGCTTCAGGTGTAGCTGAACAGCCAAGATACAATGATGGATGAGTCTCCTTATACTGTTTGCAAGAGAACAGTACAGAGAGCGGTTTACTGGCACTAAAGGTCAAACGCCAGATTCGGTCCCACCTGGATAAATGACCGAGGTCAATATTGATGAGATACCCCAAAGCGGCAGGGTCAGTTATAATTTCTATGATGCTAGTGTCATCAGCAAATGGTCTGATGTCGCATGTTATGTTGTCATCGATGTATTACCACTCATATAAAAAATCCCGCCGGCACTTTCAGACCTGTATCCACTATCAGGGCACCCTTCTCCACTAAAGCCCTGTCTTTGATTTACCGGCCGGCCCCGCCTCGTGTGCCCTGTGCTGCTACTTAATTCATAGCCTTGGGACAACTTCAGTGTCTCATACAAAGTCCCTATTCTGGGGCCTACAACTGGCAACTGTGTAGCGTTGTATTTGCATTTCAAGGTAATGCTCACTCTGAAAAAGTCCCATTATATAATTTACATTGCATTCATTCGACAAATTAACCTTCCACTAACACTAATGACACATATATTTCAGATATTACCTCTTCGAAATATCCAATCGACTTGGCTGCCATTTTGAAAATTGGGGATTTCTCACTGAGTGGTTTGTAAATGAGTAATAGGAATATGGGGGGGGGGGGGGGCTATAACATACGAAACTAAATTATGTATTCTGCAAATGTTACAGAAGATCAACAGAAATATGATGTATGCTGTGGCAATTCACTTTGATTACCAAATCAAATGTATTTTTGGGCGACTGCCACGCAGTCAATGCATAAATTGCGTAATGTTCAAAATGGCTCTCACCACTGGCGGCTCAAGCCATCGTATCGTATTTGGATTTTCAACTAACGATGACTGATTCAGACAAGTTGAAATAAAATGCTGTGTTTGAGTTGATGTTACAGCAAAGTTACGGCACACGATGGCCACTTTCTCGATAAGATCTTTCAGCTTGGGTCAATTAACTTCTATTAGGGAAGGGCGGTTTGAAGGCAACTTTGTCTTTTTCCGTTTTTTCCATCAATGGCAGGGTTGGGCTTCTTTACTAGAGTCTGTCAGGTTACCGAAACCACACATACATATTTGTTAGGCCTAAGGTAACTTGGCCATTTGTTGAAATATGTTTCAAATGTATGTTCTTTCCCCTTTTACACATTGCCTCCTTTGAAAGTCACTTTGATTTGTTACCTGGGCACAGCCGGGGCGCTTGTATAGGCCAAAAAGACAAGGGGAACCAGGATGGAACCTTGGGGAACCCCAGCCTCGATGGGAGTCCAAGAAGACCATTGACCACCATTCTTTGTTGACAATTGTTAAGGTAGCTTTCAAACCATTTAACAACCGGTGGTGTAATACCAACCTGTCGCAATGTGAAAATAAGACCAAGGTCCCATCCACGAACGAAAGCTTTTGATATGTTAAGGAAGACCATTCTGGCATCATTTGATAGCCCCAAACCAATGTAGATTTTGTGGACTATGCTAATTAGATGCTTTATGGTAGAATCATTGGAAACAAAGCCCGGATTGAGCCTGGTTAAGAGATTGCAGTTCATTAAATATTCATAAAGTATGTTGTAGACAAGTCGTACAAAGATGTCAGAAACATTGAACAGTAGGGAGAGGGGGCGGTAATTTAATTTCAGCTGCATATCAATTTTTCATGAATTGGAGCTGTATTTGATTTTTTCAAGTGGGCAGGACACCCCCCCCCCCCCCGGCCAGCAGATAAGGAACAGTTAAACATTCAGGTCAGAGGCTTACAGATGATTAAACCGGTTTATTTGAGTAGATCGTTATGCAAACCATCAGGGCCAGTCGCAGAGCTGGTTTTGAGTGTAGTTAGAATTACTATCAAAAGGTCATTTTTATTAAATTGGAAAGGAAATAATCTGGCATTTGTGCGGTAATCGGAGGCAGGCAAAAGGGGTGGATTATCATCACCAGAAATTCTGCACTGACTGGCAAAGTACTATTTTAAAATAGTAAGTTACAGAGTATGGCCTTTTCAGCATTTTTACATATTATATATCCATTTTAAAAAAGAGGAGGACTATCGGATGAGTCTTATAAGCCAACGATAGACTCAGATATATTCCTCCAATTTTTTGTATTTATTTAGTTGCTATGAAGTTCGCTTCTCAGTTTAGAGAAGTAGGCCCGCATAGTTTTCTTATTAGCACAAACAGAGATATTCCATCAGGGCTTAGCCTCCCTTTTTTAGGGGATGAATTACTGTCATCTTTTTTTCAGACTTTTTATATCATTTTCAAGGCTCAATTCCATTTTCTAGTTAGAAGTTTTCTATGCCTGGTGCCCCAGAGTTTGTCTTTTGGCTTGATAAGTACAGGCTTGCAAGGAATAAATTCCCTTTTAGTGTCAAATAAGAGCTTAGTCCAGAATTCAGCATAATCTTGAATTGATGTAAATTATTATTCATTTGAAAGCATGGTCGTTGGGAAAAGTGGTGTAGTGATGGGACGAAAAGCAACAGGGTGATCAGAATTGGCTGGGGGGGCGGGGGGGGGGGCACCACAGTTTACAATATATCCCGGGAAGGCAGGTCTGGCAGACTGTTGGAAAATTCAATTGATGGTGTAGGTTCCTTAATTATCTGGTACAAATTGTTTCGAGCAACAAAGTCGACTAGCCTCGCACCCAATTCGCTCTCAGCATGATTGTAGTCCCAATGCAAGCTTCGATCGTTGCAATCGGCAGTTACTATTAGAAATCTAGGATTTAGTTCAAGAGCTCTGGTGATAAAATCAGAAAAAAATTCGGAAAAACACGTCACGTCCAGAAGCCGATTGGCCTGGTGGACGATAGTACAGTACAACTAAGCCCAAACCATGATCATGAGATTTCAGCCCACATGCACTCACAATATACAGATTGAAGGTCGAGACGTCAAGCGCAGGTAATCGAATCTTACGCATAAATAGCAATCCCACCGCCGTGGCTATTGTGATCATTTCGAATGGGGGGGGGGGGGGGGTAGGCGTGAAAACCGTGCACTCTAGGTAATTGATTACGATAACTTTCGCCAAGCCAAGTTTCAGATAAAGTAATGATGTCCATACTTTCACTTTCAGGTTCAGTGAGGAAGTATACTTCATCCAGTTTACTGTCAATTTTCAGGCTATGAATCTTAGCACGGCAAAGTTTAAGTTTAAAAAAAAAAATGTGGACCGGGATTTACATGAACATTATCCAAGAAAAAGAAAAAAATAAAGCAGGACCATAGTGGCATGTCACACGTAAGAAAATATGGCACCAAAGCAGTAGGAAAACTAAAGTGAAGAAGATAAAGAAGGATCAATGTGATCATTGCCAGAGTGGTCGACAGCAATTTTCAAAAGAACTTTGGAAGGACAAAAAAGGCCCAATTATCGCCATAAGTTGGCCAAGACTACAGCACATGACACGGTAATAACATTTTACACGCAAACACTGAAGTCCGTTGCAACCTGGTTTCTACCTGTAACATATAACTAAGACGTTTACAGCGGGATGATTTCAAGACAGCTGAAACGTTGGCAGTGATGATGAGTATACAAGAACAGGAGTAAGTTACATAGCATGGCTGAGCAAATAGTGAACAGAAAATATATGTAGCAAAAGAGACATGAACAGACAATGCATGAACGGTAAGGTTAATTACTTCATTCGGGATGTGGATATCATAATTTCATAAATCTGTAACGTTCAATCAGAAAAAGTTTTAATGTAAAAACATATAAGGTACAATAACCTAAATTGAATGGGGATGCTCACTTCACTTTGATTCCCTTTAAGTTTCGTGAATAGATTGCGTTACTCTTTGAACTGACTACTACAAAATAGATAGCAAGGGATGCACGCTAACAACAAATGTGGTAAAGTATACAAACCATGTTTAGTAAAGAAAGCAGAGTGTGTTTGCATGGACAAATGTACCCAGATCAGCTATATACCTTACAATGCTACATTATGCGATGCCAAAAAATTATAACAGTGACGTGTCTGTGCATTGAATCTATAACTCGACACTCCTGGCACTTTACAAAGTCTAGAAATTAGCCAAAGTGAATTGATAAAGGATATAAATCATATACCATGCAAGTACACAATACAATGCTCGATGCCAGGACATAATACTTAAGGAATACCCGTGCGTGTAGATATGATACTAGGCACTGAAAGCTTTAAACAAGGTTAGATCAAGCAAGGTAGAAAGTCTGCGGATAAAGAGAGATGATTCAGACTTATATTTCACACATTATCACAGGCAATTGTAAATAATGTATCTCTTGTCTGAAGCTCAGTAAATAAATAAGTATATAGACAGATATATAGGCAGACAGACAGACAGACAAACAAACAATAAACAAATAAATAAATAAATAAAAAATTAAATAACTAAATGACTAAATAAATAAATAAATAAATGAATGAATGAATAAATGAATACATAAATAAATAAATAAATAAATAAATAAATAAATAAATAAATAAATAAATAAATAAATAAATAAATAATAAATAAATGAATGAATAAATAAATAAATAAATAAATAAATAAATAAATAAATAAATAAATATAATTGGATCTCATTTCTTAGCAAATAATACGAAACTTTGTGTAAGATGTCCAGTGAACACTGAATCCGTCATGTGATAATTTAGTTTATCGCGCACTTCTATGTTTCTGACAATTATAGCATTCCAAAAATGTTTAAACATCCAGTCGTATTTCGTTCACTGTATCTGTTAACTGGATCCCTCTTTGAAATAATGCCATGAGTAAATGTCAGTGTGTTGTGGGAGACAGGTAAATTCCAGGGATGTTTTCTTAACTTCTTGTTTTTGCTATTGCCGTTATAATTTTGAATAGTTCGCAAGGTCACACCAGTAATTTACAATATACAGGCTTCAATAGGTAGTTCATGTGCAAAAATGTTTTGGGCTCCTGTCTCGTGTCGATTGCCATATACTTGTGAATCGGTGGGTCTGCACACAGTACTTGCTCCATGCACCCTACCCTTCTCCCAATATTACACTTATGTGAAGATTTTCACCGTTGACGACAGATGGCGCTTCAAATTCTCGCCACCATTCGTGCAAGGATGCACATGACAAACTTTTTTTCCAAATGCAACTAAATATGCTTCACTTAACCGAACATACGAAGGACTTGTACGACCTGTCTATTTTATAGAAGTGTGAGGAGAAAAGACATTGAAATCGACCTATATCATTAAATTTTACATGTTGACATGTTCAAATACAAATGTGAATAAAAAGAATTACCCCCCCCCCCCACAAATTTCCTTTTATTTCTTTGTTTTTCGTTTGTGAGTATGTATCATCGGTCCTTAAGGACAGGTAAGACACCAAATATAAATCCCACTTTAACCAATCCTAGATCATAATGTATTTGCGTTAGGATAACATATCATATATGTGTGTAATCGTCATACTCCAAAGAATTTATATGTCCCGTATTTGGATGTCTGTGGTGTTAATTGTTGAATAAACAATTGAAAGTTTACTGCAAAACACTCAGCCCATAAATGTCGACATAAGTCACTAATTATTTGTGATAAAATCATAATTACACTAGCATCTTCATCCTGACATATTGGCAACAAAAAACGATCCTGTGATTTTTTATGTTTGGTTTAGTTTTTTGTAATCCATCATCAATTTTTGACGTTTCAATTTTCTTTGTGATTTCTAGGATGTTCATTTTGTTAATTTCATAGAAAAAAAAAAGAAGCAAAATTTAGAAAACCGCTGAATCGTTTTTGCAGTTTTGACATTACAGAATCAAAAGTCGTTAACCGGACTAAATTTCGCTCAGCTGTTTTCTTGGAATAACCATTCTTAGGTGGGGTTCTCGTCCTATTATCCTTTCTGAGAAAACGAGCTTCCAAGGCCTTTGATGTTGATCATTTGCCTATGAAACAATACCGTTTGTATAAAGTTGAGCTGATATTTGTACAAAACGTAGTAAACATCGTCTCTTAACATGTGGTGAGGTTGTCAATCAATTTTTGGCCAATCACACGGAAAAAGAGCCTTTGAAGTACGGAAAAAAATATTCAGCAATCTGTCAAACGGCGACAGCGACAAGCTGGTTTCAAAGCGTGACGTCATGAACGCGGCCCTTCGGACCCCGTGACCTAAAGCCTAGCAACGAGATGTGTTGCCTTACGTCGGTGGGGGCGTCATCCCGTTTCTAGGGATAGTGTTCTATTGTATTTACACCTATCTGTATAGTTTAAATTTTATTTTCGGAACAAGCGGAACTCGAACCTGCAACCTTTGGCACCAGTCGCCTAGCTGAAATATAAAACGCACATATCCACTTGACCAAATCCCCATTCTTAAAAAGAATGGTCCAATGGAGTTAGTTATGTGGGAGTGCCATATCAATACGGTTATGCCGTTTATTTACTGAGTCGGCATTTTTTTCCAGAATCGGGGACTTGAATCTACCAGCATTAAGGAAATTATGTAATTAGCTTGTTAGACTTGTCTGTACACTATACTTAGTTAGCTTGTCATTATTTTTTGTAGTTAGTTTCTCAATGAGTTTCATTTCTCTTTCCAACCTGAGTTTTGTAACACTATTTTGTGTGTTTCCTCTTCTGTTAACGTTTATGTTATTTCGATGTGTTTATTTGTACTTTTATTTCCTCATCCCTGGGTTTCGATAAAATATTATTATGTACGCGGGTATTGCTGACTAAAGTGACAGTTTTTTCCCCGTCTATCCTTGGTGTGTAGGACCACCGGGGCAGTCCATTGTGGAACGGCCTATGAAAGGACATCGTCTGACGATTCCCGCTCCTCTTGAGCATCTAAAGCCCCCCTTCATCAGAACGCAAAACAAGCAAGATAACTATAAAATAAACCACCAAGGCTATGATATGTTAGCATGTTTGCATCCTTTCCCTGCCCGCAAACATACTTTCGGCATGCCGCCTGATTTCGCATCGCCGCCGTGATACCACTCTCCTTTTGCCATAAGCCGTTGCTACCTGCAGCCACGTGACAGGCTGTTAAGTATGATTGACGGATGGCATTGTTCCGTTTCACTGCTGAAAACCAACAGAATGACACATGGGCGTTCGGATGACCACCTGCCTGTGTGGTTTTGGCGGTTTTCTCATATTTTTACTTTAGTTAAGATCTTGAAATTTTGACCACTTATAGAAAGGACACTCATCTTGTAAAAAACGTTAAAATCCTAAAATAGGCCATGCAAAGGTTTTTGGTGTCTCACCTGTCCTTAAAGATATGCATCAGTAACAGATCCCTTCTCTCCTTTTCCTTACCAGCGCTGCGTGTAAAACCTGAAGTTTTTTGTTTCAAGAAAACAGTTTAGTAGAGAATATCTATCTCTCTATCTCTCTCTCTATCTCTCTCTCTATCTCTCTCTATCTGTCTATCTATTTATCTATCTATCTATTTATCTATCTATCTATATGTCTGTCTGTCAGTCTATCTATCTACCATCTATCTGTCTGTCTGTCTGTCTAATTATCTATCTATCTATCTATCTATCTATCTATCTATCTATTGGTGATTATTACCCCTTTCTATCGGAGGCACCAGCGAGCAGGGCAGGACCCGTGGTGCGTCACACATGAAAACACCAAAAATATTGATATAGACTAAATAAGAACATGCCATCATGTAACATCGCCTTTATTCATGTACACCAGATTGAAAAGTCACGCTCAACAATGCAGCTTTAAGAACCTGTAGGTGACGCTGGGGAGTCACTAATTGACTAAGTTGAATGTTGTCATCTCTGTAGATCTATGATACGGGCTATACAGATATGCTAACGTATCTGCATATCGTGCCTTGTGTAAACAAGTCTCCTTTCCGTGACTAGTGAATAACTTATATTGCCTCAGTATTTTATGCTTAGAATGGGCTGGAGCCTACATTGTGATGCAGTTGAATGATAAGAAGTTTAATTGAGACGTCTCCAATTGCACTGAAGCAATCATTTATTTAAGTGGCAAACAGCACCAGTGTCGCAAAAATTGTTGCGCGGATCGCCGGGTCAACCGAGAAATACTGTTAAGAGCAAAACTGCCGTAGTTGTTACTACGGCAGCTACCAGTGATACAAGGGCCGCTGGGCAAACCAACAACTACAAAAAGTCGACAGAGGTGGTGGGTCACGCAGTCCACTGGAGTGCTGTATGATGCAGGCTCTGTTAGTAGTAGTATGTGCACTACCCCCCCCCCCCCGAAAATACAAGGATTAGTGATAAGGCAAATATGAAAAACACCTGACGCCGCCAAAATTAGCTCTGCCCCCCACTTCAAAAAAACAAACAAACAAACAAACAAACAAACAAACAAACAAACAAAAAAAAACCCCTGACATTTTCATAGATATGTCTAAGCAGGGTGTGTAATGGGGTTACATTTAGACAGCATCTCCAAGACCAGTCTAAACAATACCTGGTATAATTTACCACTGTTTCTAAGGGACGCCTTCAGCCAGATCACCTGGTTTTGACAGACAAGTCACGGCAGGTCAGGTTTTGTTTGCACATATCACAAGGGCCTCTCTGCCACACAATGAGAAATCCATAACCAGTCTAGACCTGTACACAACCCACAACAAAACAAGTCGAGATGGTCACGTGCACATGGTTGAAGCATGAAGCCTGTCACTTATCCGCCAACACAAAAGAATGGGACTGTGACATCAACATACATGGCTTAAAATGTACAGAGTTCAACTTTAATATGTGACACAGATCATGACCTGCAATTTCTCTGGACACAAGATGGATTATAGCTCCACTGAAGCTATTGTGAGCAACTTTCGGGTTATTGTCCCCCCAGGGCATTTTTTTCTGGGTTGGTTTTATTTTTGTTTTAGAAGTATACTATCAAAAAACAAATAAACAAGCGATTCTCATTTCAAATAATCATCTCTCTATCATCTTCAATTACACAGAAATGCCACAATCAGTGAGGTTTTGATGTAGTTTAGTCTCCAAGTGGTTCTTATTTTTCGTCTTTTCTAGCTTGGCTTTAATCTGAAAGTCCTGTGCAATGACGGGAGATATAGCTGGGAATGGTTGCTTTCTGAAGAGGATACATCCCAAGTTCAAGGGATTTATCTGGAATCCTGCTTTTCTAAATCCCGGAGCGAAGCGTAGGGATTTAAAAATGCAGGATTCCAGATAAATCACGACAACAAGGGATGTATCCTTTTTATACCATGCCTTCTTTGTTTTCATGAATATAAATGCATTTTAAAATGTATTCACCAAAGCAAATCAGTCCTGTATTGAAATTTAGCCACGGAAATTAAAGCAGGGGTATATGTGTAAGCAGGCGACAGATATATCCCTTGAGAAAACAAAGGAGGCATGGCATAATCTTTTGAACATGCTTCCTCCTTTTGGAGGGCCAGAAAGCTGCCCAGGCTGATTGAAGGCTCCAAACTCTGATCTATTGCTTTTCATCTTTATAATGGAGATGCCCGGAAATATAATGTAACCTCACAACAAGCAATATTTGAAGGTTGACCCTCAGCATCTATTATAAAAATAAGTTTTGTCGAATGGGATTCTGCACAGCACAGATGAACAGTTCTGTGACAGTGTTGATCAATATGGATATCACTTACAGCAACTTCCCAACATCCTGATAAGTATAATCCTGGGTTATTGTACACGAAAATCGTTTTTGATTTGTGATACCAGAGTATAACAGTCGACTGTCTTCACTACTCAGCGGTACATGAAAGTCCATGCTCTTACAGTATAACGAGGTGGCCTGCCACTCATAGATTTTTTTCACTGCTACATATAGCTTTTCAGTCTATAGGTTCCTTATCTATGCTGTCAATTTTTCATGCTCCACTTTCTTTTCTTGTTTGATGCATTTTTAACTTTACCAACAGATGTTTTTTTACAAGCCGGGTAATACACAAGTATCTTTATGGTCATCTTTGGATCTGCTTTCCATATAGTTTCATCCTCCTCACTTTCACTTACTGAATCATCAGATATAGACATAAGGGGTTTCAAATGAACTGCAAAAAATTTTGAAGGCTATAATGTGTGTGGCACAGTATTTGTACTCAGTCGTTCATGGTCAGGTCTTGTTGGTTTCAGATCCATCACTAGAAAACCATGTGGTTTTGAAGTGCTTTCTTTATACATATCCATCATATACTTTCACTTGTCTGAGGACATGCGTTGACTCATGGTCTTGATCATTTGCAAATCCACAGGATTGTTGCTGAAAATTAAATACTGACAATTTCGGCGCGTGGTTACTGTGCGTGGCCCATGGAAATTTGCATTAGCACTGCAACACTCAAATTATTGAATCGGTCATTTTTTCATCCTTGCTAATGTCATTCATCTAATCGTCAAATACAATCAAGTTCGGGTCCAGAAAACTGTCTGGCTCCAAGTGTGAAGGTATACCTCAGATGAATTGTATATTTGGAACACTATTTACATCTCATTATGCAAGGGCTGCCAATGTGAGTGACAGATATTAGTTATCTCTGGTGATGGTTCAATGGTCTGGTCTATTCTCTGTAAAAGTTGACTTAGGTGTACGGTCTTGACATAGCCAGTAGGGGCCACTGCAATTATTGTGAAAGGATGTTTAAAAGTGACATGTGCTTCTGTTTCAATCAGTAGTCCTTTGCCTCCAAACGAATTACCAGAATTCCTCCTTGAGCGGCCTTATGTCCCTCTCAGAGTGGCTCTTGGCTTCCAAGAGTTTCTGTGTTTCTTGAAATGAGTACCGCTTGCTTCAAACATTTTTGTCTTTCTGCACTGTCCAAACCATGTACCTGATGTAAGTCTGCATTCAGCTGACTTAGATTATTCTTTCTACAGATGGGACATACATGCTAGTATTTGTTAGGTATTTGTATTGTTCATAATTACCAATATCTCCATGCATAAAATAATAGCTGTTGAATTGCCCTCGTTCTTATATCCACAGATGTTTTCTGCTACATACAGATTTTGTTCAAAAGAGACTATATAGGGGCGGTATATGAAGACAAATATTAGAGCGTATATGAGGGAGAGTATATACTGGCACATATGAAGGCATATATTAGGGAATATGAGGGCATATATGAGAGCATATGAAGGTGTATATTAGGGCATATGAGGGCATATATTAGTGTGTGAGGGTATATATTAGGGTGTGTGTGGGCATATGAGGGTGCATATTAGGGCATATGAAGGCATATTTAGGGTATATAATGGTGCATGAGGGAGTATGAGGGCATGTATTAGGGCATATTTGGCAGTATAAAGGCATGCAGTAGGGCATATAAAGGTGTATATTGGTGCATGTGGGAGTATGAAGGCATATAATAGGGTGTATAAGGGAGTATGAGGGGGAATATTGGGGCACATGAGGGCATATATTAGGGCTTATGATGGCATCTGTATGGCATCTGAGGGCATCTGAAGGGTGTTTGTAAGGCGTGGAAGGGTATCCAGACCCCCAAACACACATTCATTTTGATGCTAGTAAAATCATACATGGGTAAAATAACATTTTCATAACTTTATTTTTCCTCACAGTCTAAAGTATTTTCTAAATGAAATGAAAAACTACGTCGTCATTATTTCTTCTGTTTCCCCCCAAATGGCTGTTGATCTTGTCCATGGTTAGCCCTCGACAATCGACAATGATGCATATCATAATAGAGACAATATGGTCCACACCTGCAGTGTGCCTGAAGTATCTTCTTCTTGAACTGGTGAGATCTCTCCAGTAATCATCAGGATAATTATCTTAACTAATGTAATTTCCATCATTGGTATTCCATTTACCAGTCCCTGTGAAAAAAGTCATGTAAGAGTCTGTTTGCAGAGTCAGGTTCCAGTGCTCTTCTCGGGTATGGAACACCATCCACAGACACTTGTAGACAATTTTAGGTTACAAAGTTGAAAACTAAGGGGTTTGTGAGTGTAACTCCCCGTCAAAGCGTCAGAAGCCGACAAGCCAATTAGTGTTTGTGCAGGTACACGACCCTGGAATAAGTTGTCCAGTTGAACATGTGGAGTAATTTGTGCCACCGTATGTGTCATGAGGTCTGACTTCATGATAGGGTACTTGGCTGTGGTATTTTGTAGACGTTGACTGATATACATGTGGTGTTTGGGAGCCATACTGACCATACACATCCACAATTTCACTGTTTGAATATCCACTTTTTAGTGCCCACTCTCATCAGACGAAATGTTTGTGAAGTAGGTGCCAATTTGACTATGACTGGAATCCCATTGAGTAATAGATGGGGTTGTGAAAACATGTCAGAATACAGGGGTCCTGTCATGTCCACACATTAATGATTTCTTGTGTAGGAATTTTGTAATGTCAATCTGAATTTCAGACCGACCAGAGGGTCTGTTTCACCTGTGTAATTGGCATTGTCTTTAAAGTACAACTGAGTTTGCAGTTGACTTTCTTTTGCATCTTCAACATAATTCAGCACCATGTCTAGGCGGGCCTTCTATGGATTCAATCGTCTCGCTACTCATCAGTCTGTTTTGCCAGTATACTTCAACCTCTCAAATGAAAAGCACACATCCTGATTCTCAGCAATTTCTGACTTTGAAGCAAAATTTAAAAATTTACAATAAGATACTAAACAGATCAATTCAACAAAATAAACGGAATCACTATCATTCCCAATTTGAAAATTTCAAAAACGACACTAAAAAGACAGACATGGGATGTTATAAAAACGATTCTAAATGTAAATAAAACAAAAAATGATTTTCCCTCTTTTTTTATGATTGATGACAGAAAGGAATCAAATAAGAGTCAGAAAGCAGACAAATTTAATGCATTTTTTACAGGCATTGGCCCAAAACTGGCAGCCAATATAGACCAGTAAAACTTACCTCACTTCAGCACATACCTTAATCATCGGTGGCAAAATATTTTCACTTTCATAAATACTTCTGCAGCTGAGGTTGAATCAATATTAAACAAGTTTAAACCTAAATCTAGCTCGGGACATGATCAGCTGTCGATGAGACTTATAAAGAAGATCAAGTCTTCACTGGCGACTCCATTAGCTCATATAATTAACCAATCTCTTACCACTGGAATATTTCCGGATGAACTTAAAAATGCTAAAGTAATACCAATATATAAGAAGGATGACGAAAAAAATTCTAAATAACTATAGGCCTATATCTCTACTTCCAACTCTTTCGAAAGTTTTTGAAAAAGTGGTCTATCGTCAACTCTATGACCATTTTGCATCACACCATATTTTTTACAGAAGTCAACATGGCTTCAAACAGCTTCATAGTACTGAAACAGCCACTTTAGAATTTGTTGATAGAATATGTAAGATTCTCGGTAATGGAGAAATACCCCTAACAATCTTTCTAGACCTATCTAAAGCTTTCGATACGTTGGATCACGAAATTCTCTTGTACAAATTAAAATATTATGGTGTTTCTGAGACACCTCTAAAATGGTTTAAAAACTACTTGACCAATAGAACCCAATATGTTCAGCTAGATGACGTTCATTCCAAGCCATTACGTATCATAACTGGTGTCCCACAAGGATCTATCCTTGGGCCACTTCTTTTCATAATCTATGTTAATGATCTTTATCTAGCTACCCAAAACTTTGAGTCAATACTCTATGCTGATGACACAACTCTCATAAATTCACTTTGTACTTTCAATTTTGGACCTCAGTCAAACAACAGGTATATCTCAAACAACATAAACTCCGAACTTAATAAAGTATGTCACTGGCTTGCTGCAAACAAATTATCTCTAAATATACCAAAAACCAAATATATGCTCTTCTATTTTCCTCAACGTAGGTTAAACATGAATATTAATCTAAAAATAAAAGACACACAATTAGAGAGAACAAGTGAGTTTGATTTTTAGGGCTGATAATCAGCGAAAAATTAAATAGGAATGCCCATATAAATAAGATTGCTAATAAAACTGCTCGCATTATAGGAATATTTAAAAGGCTACATCATCTGCTTCCAAGAAATACACTACTTTTAATTTACAATTCTCTGTTTCTACCACATATCAATTACTCTATGTTGGCTTGGGGTTATTCCTATGATCGCATATTTAAACTACAGCAGTCAGCTATTCGTTTAATATGTTCTACACATTATTATGCACATACTGAGCCCTTATTTAAGGACATAAAGGTTTTAAAAATGCCTGACTTGTTTAAACTGAAAGCTTTAAAATTTTACTATAGATATACTAAAAACCAATTACCTGGCTACTTTAATAATATGTTCTCAGCCTTACCTGTTACTCACCCATATTCCACGAGATATCGCAACACTCCTCACTATGCCACCCCCCAACATGTATCCACCGAAAAGTGCATAAGGCACTATACCCCCAAATTACTCTCTTATACACCTTCACACATAACAGAAAAAATTCACACACACTCCTTCTCTGGATTCTCTAGATATATTAAAACATATTTCATAAACCAATATTCTGAAACTTGCTCCATTGTTGACTGCTTCGTATGTAATAACACTTCATAATTATTTCTGAAATCTTGTATATTAATGCCGGAGTTTTTTGTCTTTAATTTTCTTTGTAATGGACCGGATCTCTGTTGAAACTAGGTGTAACATATAAGGCAACTTTTCCTACGTGGCCCTTGCGGAAGCGGATGTTTATCATCCTTAGCAGGGTCACTTCTGTATGGTAATTCCATTCTCACTATTATCTATCTTGTTTTTTTTTTGTCATATATGTTTTTTTCGCAATTACCAAAATGTATACAATGTATTTACTTTTATGTCGAATAAAATGAATCTGAATCTGAATCTGACAATATACTGTGTGAACTCAAGTTAACAAGACCTGCTTTATCTTTACATTTCACATATAGGCACGCCTTTTGCAAGTCGATGAGGTCGGTACCAGAATTGTCTACGTAGATTTCTACTGGGCTGCTTTCACGTAATGGAGCCAATAACAATTTGTCTATCCATAGCATTCTCTATATGGCTTGACTTTCCTGTAGCTTGTCAAAACTTATGAAGGCCATCTTACCATTAAGTCTTGGGCATTTTCCTACTTGTCTTTTATCCTACTTATGATTTTGTGTTTGATTATTTATTTGTTTGGTGAGATACAACTTTTGCTCTTCTCTTCTTAAGCATCATGTGATGTATCTTCATTGTTTTGATAAACTTTTGTTCTTCGACAAAATGCCTTAACTGTAGGGGTAAGGAGAATCAAGTGTATTCATTCAGGCTTTACCTCCTGCATGTGATAGCCTCCATTTAATGCTTTACAACCCTAATATATACTCCTGCGTAACAAAGAAAAGAAAAGAAAAGAAAGTTTCCATAGGATTAAAATGGACTCTTAAATACAATGTCTTATATGGAATGGGATCCACTGTAATTTTATGAAACATGGCCAAACAACACAAGTTCAATCTGTGTCGAGTGCAGTACAAAATGTTGTCCTGGATATGGGGTTAAGTTTAAAATTTGTAATAGGTAATCATTGTATGTGGCATCGAGATCCAGTGTGCCAAGGAAAGTAGAAGTCTGCCTGCACAAACGCCAAAGGCAGAATCATAGGGCTCATTCAGGATCACTACAATATCCCCAAAAGAGTGGTGAAATAGCATCAGGGACCAAGCACACTCCCAATATTTATATTCTACATTGTGTACATGATACACGAATAACTCTCTCTCTCTATTTCTCCTCTTTCTTTAAGCAGAGCATCTATATCCCGAGCAGAGTCACCTTTTTCAAAATATACGAACACCTTCAGGGGGAACAAGCATTTTTTTGTCAATCACCCAATATACTGGCATGCATTACCAAATCACTATACGAATAGAAAAACCACTTTTTCATGATGTAAGGACAAGGATCAGCTTGTCCAATAACGGATATAAAGTCACGTAGCGACCAAGGAGAAACCGAAGAACGTTCGCGTGAATGCTGGTATAGAGACACTCACTACAAAATTACTATCAATGTGCATTCAATCTTGCACAAGGAAGACTGGTATTTAGAAAAAAGACACATAAACAAGTTGCTTTTAGACCAAAAGCTTTATTTCCGTTTCAGCGAAACACAAGGAATATTCTTACACATTGTGGCGTGGTCTCATTTAGTATTGCAAAATGTAATCACTCTATAATGCATCATTGAGGTCTTGTATCACAACCTTCAACATTAGATAGCACACCATTCGTGCTTTATGGATGACGGCTTTTACATTTAATGATGGTACAGTGACAGAGGGTTCCCACTGCATGTCAATTATTTGCTTACTTCCTCTCGGTTACACAGGCATGAAATATACTAGAGGCTGTTTTAAGCAGGTTGATTGAGTTGAAATGACCAATAAGCAGCCGTTAACATGTACAGATGTTTAGCATGACTCTGTGCAAAAATCAATGTAAGAACAGCTTCAAATAAATATAAAATGTTGCTCAGTGTGACTTTATTTTCACATCAGGTGGCTGAAGGAAGAAATGCAGCTGGCAGTTGGTATTTATGCCATTGATGTCAGTCAATATTCACACTGTCCTCTATGTACAATGAGATGAAACGTTTACATACTGCAGTAAAAACCTTACGGAGAGAATGTATAAAATACGAAACAATATATCTGTACTGTGCTGCAAGACAAAATAAATTAAAAACAATATCAAAAACTTTATTATGGTTGCACGGTGCAACATATTCTGCCTGAGGAATATAACCCCACCAATTCTGATCATCCATATCTCTCTCAGAAAACTATTCAACAGATTGTTGCCCGTTTATGAAATAAAAATGACACAAGTGTTTTTGGCATATGAATAAATTGAGAAGTTCGTGACGTGAACACATTCAACATGAAATTGGAAATGATGTAAGGTGCTAAAATATCAAATGTTGATAAAAATAGCAGATGTAAACCAATAAATAATAAATAAGGTATATACAAGCATATGAAGCTTAGCTGCATGACAACGCAAAACTGCTAGCTTCATTGGACCACTGTCTCAGTGGCAAGCGATACACCACGGAGATGCATCTTAACAAATAGTAACAAACGATACACTGTGCTGCCAAGCAACAAACGTTACACTGTACTGCCAGAGCAACAAACGATACACTGTACTGCTGCACACTACACGCCCTGCTTCGGTAGGTAATGCTGCACATATATCAGCTTAACATGTTACTGTTCCATATAAGATTGTGAGAACTTCCCACAGTAAGCAAGAACTTGACAGAGGATATATCGTCACAATAAGTCTCATTTGCAGTTACACTATTAGTTTTCTTTTAACATTTACAAGCTTGTGTTTATTCAAGCAATATGATGACATCATAGGAGAAAACCAAAATATTACAATAGTTTACACACCTAAATAGGGTTTCGAAACATGAAGTAAATAATTTTTCAGAAGATATAGTGAAGATACAACGGTTGTGGATATGCTTTACTGCACTAAGGTTTTAAACACGAAGCTGGTATGACGTGTAAAAATATTAAGCACTTGACTTGGTGGCAAACACGCCGGCAGGTATCAAATGTAAATGGCAGTATTGGCGATTCTCTGCTATTGGAAATGCAAAAGGCACATCTTACATGTACTGCATACATTCAATATGCAATCGAAACGTCGGTATCCATCCCGAAAGTTCACCTTTTACTGGTGAACTTCTAACAGAAAAGTATATGAACGTTGAACTACTGCACCACTCTTTCAGTACCAAGCTATAGACCTGGACATATATTATAGATTATAGCATGCTTTGGTGACGATATGACGTATCTCAACGAGCACTGGATACTATATGGTATCCAGTCGGAGTTGATTACTTCATATCGTCTACAAAGCATGCTATAAAATATTTATCTCATGTTTGGGTCGATTTGTACATTTCAATACATAAAGCAAAAATAAGAACGACATTTGCAGAAAGTTATACTCCTCATCAACACAATTACCGATGACACCGAAAGAGTACCGATACATCATATCGCGGCACTGTAGCTTTTAGGCCTATGATACGGTATTTATACAAGCCTCTTATAGTACTAAAATCGACCCAAACATGATATATATATAGGCATGCCGGTATTTGGCTGAAAGGTCTTTTTACAAGGGACATGAATCTAGCAGCCTTAACAGATCTCAAAGCAGCTCGTTTTTAGGGAGTTTAAAACAGATCACCAACGAAAGCGGTTGAGTCGGTCGTTAACCTGAAGTAGTTGAAATGATAAAAAAGTTGCTGGCATAAAACGTTGATCACAAGTGCTCATATTTGCAAGGAATTTAAATCTCGGAGGGAATTCTGGATCAAAATTAAGATCAACCTGATTGATCGAGAATTACTTAAACCTGGGTTCAATACAGTAGCATATGAACAATTATAGCATGAATCAATCTATGTTTTTACAGCTATTGTGTAAGATATATGCACTCTTCAGGATTATAACTTAATCTTAATTTGATCCAGAATTAAAGATAAAGGAGTGGACCAATTAAAACTAATTTAGAAAGATGGAAATGTTGATGCTAGAGTTCATATCATAGCCAAGAACATAGATTGGTTTACCCTGTAAGTTTTGTTCAAATAGTATGACAGTAGTTCAGGGTTAAAACCTCATCGATATTAATGTATGGATCAAATGACATTCTTTGTGAATATGTGCCTAGGATCTAAGGCTTGTGTTATACTTTGTAAATCTGACAAAACGAGTTTTTTTCCTTGATGAAATACAGATTATAACCGAGGAGAACGCGGATGCTTTTTACTGTTCTTTTCGGGTACCATTCACAATGGGAGGGTGGAGGTGATCTGTACAATTGCATTAAGCCGGGAACCACGTTCGTGTTGTCAGGACAGGAAACTTGTCATCACACCCAGATGAAGTCTGCTCCTCGCGTCTTGTTTAGAGCTGTTTCAATGAAAAATCGGAACAAGCCATTGCGCCATCTCAGCACAGCAGCTCACAGGCACATGTTGGCAAGAAATCAGGAAGTGACGCATCCCTATATATTCACCTTGTTAGGTTACCTCGCTAAGCACAGTATAGCTAGCATTTGCTATCACTTTCCTGGATTTTATGAAGAAGTTTAATAAAAAATAAGACGCTGAAGCCCAGCGGTATTATAATACACTCATGGGCACAACTGCACACTGTCACCAGTATGAGTTTGGCCAGTGCGTATTTCTACGAAAAAGTAAACCAAACCTGTAGCTAATAACCTGTGACCTAAATGGAGGAGAAACATCACTGAAGATGCTCAACTGGGATACTGGCTTGGCTTACCTTTGTCATCCTGATGGAAAAAGAAGCTCGCATCGTTTGTCTTATCCACTACATTCCCCTGATATTGACGTGTTTATGCTATAAGAATTGAAAGACTTGATTGATAAATGATGTCAGAGAACAGTACAGAATGACCATCTATGATACTCTGATGCAGCGTACTAGCCCATCAAAGACAGTATACGACTGAATAACTTACATATAGAGTCTCCTGTTATCGATGTTAAGATTATAAAGACCTAAAATACGACTGAATACGTAACGTGAATGTCAGTGTAACTAATCCTACTTATACAAAATAACATGTTAAAGCAAGTTTGTGATAAAATAGGACATCATACATCCCGTATCACTGGCCTTGATAGAGACAATGACGTTAAAAAGAGTTCCTCTCTCCCTAAAATATCAAAGAAACAGAAGGGAGTAATAAACACAGGTGTCATATACTAGATGTTTTCCTGTGATTACAATATAATCAAAACTCGTACTCTTTTTACAAATTAACTGTCTGCTGTCAGACTAGAAGGTGACAATATCTTTATCTGATATATATTTCTCCCTGCTGACCTACAACCTGTCATATATGAGGGGAAGCATATTCTCTGATGCATACACCTCCGTATATTCAGTACACAGTCGCAAGAAATCACTGGACATGAGCGAACCGATCAATGATGCACAACGAACTGATACCACAAGGTATTCATGGTTGAAAACCATGCACTGCTACTAACACAAATACTGTGTCAAAACGTGCTGCTCGTTTGCTGCCAAATATATCCCTGGTGGTCAAAGTGGACATTTTCTTGGATCCACACTAAAAACACCGGTTGTATGTTGATGTGAATGCGATAGCTGATGATTCTCGAGGATTCCGTACATAATATAAGGCACACATGAAGCATTGAACGCCGTCCCTGATGCATCTGCGTTACGCATTTTACGCTGCATGTCGTTAAATTGAACAAAAACCGATGATTTATTCTTTGGAAGAAAAATATAGTAAAATATATTGCCTTTCTGTTAGCTACTGTCATTGTGGATTTCTACATTCATTTAATCAATAATGGCTGGTCCCCAGTGGCAGATTCACAATAATGGAGAAGACGATACACAAAACAGTAACATGACGTCACTACATTATATTCAATTGTATTTACAAGGTATCACACCATTAGGCTTTGTTTGTTAAAAATAATACGTTTGGTACTGCATGTATTTAAGATTGAGAAATCTTGTGTACAAGATTTCAGGGATGATTCGCTGTGCCAACTTGCTCATAAGTCAGGTGTCTACTTCGTGATTTTCCAGTTATCTGGATCCAAAAACAAGGCTGTTCCCTGTTATACTGTAGCCAATCACTTGTATAAGGTCCAGTCTGTGTCTTTATGGGCCAATGCTAACCCTGGCCGAGTTGATCAGTGGCGTCGTAGTGTTGAATAATCCCGAAAGGGTCCAGCAAGACTTTCCACCTGAAAAAGTTTGGCTACCTCAGGCGTACCTAGAGGTAAAGTGAGAATATTAATAGTTAGATACATCTGACCAATGCGACTTAATACATTATTGACGTCAACACAGACTTTAAGTGTAGGTTTGCGAAGAATTTTGAATGCATCATATTGTTGAATTCAAAACAAAGACAAAGTCATCATTAGTGTCAAGTTACTATCATAACACTTCCCGGTACATTGAGTCGACAATGATGGTCGCCAAGATAAGATTTGATTTTGTTTGATTTGAACATTATTCCTTTACCACGGCTATCAGTTCAGTCCGAAAACACTGACCTCGTGGCCGGCCAGGCTCCAGATGGAAAATGATGAACAGAGGACCAGAAGATGATAAAACAAAAAAAAAAAAGTTGTATTTCGTCTCTATATCGCTTTCACGGAAATGCTGCATCTCCTGAATGGGGCTGAGTAGAAGTAGGTACAGTAGAAGCCATCAAACGAAAATCAAACTTACGATTCTCTTTGGTCAATAAATTCCCGTACTTTGTCCACAATATCTGCAGCACACATGACTGCGTCACATGCCATGTCTCGCGTGAATTCTTCATGTGGGATGGTATGGAAGTCCACAGGGTTAGGTTGGTAGAGCTTGTTAGCATTGCCGAGTATCTTTTGCATCTTTGTAGCAAGCAGTTTCAAATTGAAGTCTCCCAGTGTGCCTGCCAGGGCAACGAGATCATGCGAGTGACTCGCTATAGCATCCACAGAGAACTGGGCGGCTTTCAGTGCCTTCTCTGCAGCCTGCAAAATGGACATATGATGGACATTAATATACCATTTGAGACAAGTGCGCAAAGAGAAAGGTGGAAGAGGAAAAAGAGGAAGAGGAGGAGATGGAGAGAGAGAGAGAGAGAAGAAGACGCTAGCTTCCCCTTGGCTGCAGTCAAAGCTTCATAGTCTGCTTACCTGATGGGTCTTGAGGCACGCCCATTCATAGGCAGGGTTCTTGGCTTCATAGTCGTTGTCTGCTGCTTTCAGGTCCTCCTGCGCCTACAATCACATGGCAAAGAAACATAAAGGTCTAGCCTTTCCCTGAAATTGGTGATAAACAAAGAATTCTATCCCTTGTCTCCATTGCACTGGGGATCTAGAAAAATAGGGCCTGGTCCATTCTAGGAGGTGCAGTCACTAAAATTTCCTCTCTGCACACTAAAGAGCACAGTTCCGTCGTTTAATGTAAAGAATAATGCATGTATGGCAATTGTTAGTTCTCACTTTGCTTTGCTACAAGGAAAACTTCACCAGAAACTAATTTCCTAAAGCTTCATTCAAACAAAAATACAAATATTCTTACACTCATGTGTCGGCACAAGCCTTTTTCTCTAATTGTACATGTGGCTGTCAATTTCCATTGGCCAGTTGCATGGGACAGGAAGATTGAAAAATGTGGCTGGTGGATATCTGGTATTATTGATGTAGAAGTGCTGCTGCATATTTGGCTGTGTGGGACAAACAATTGGTGGAATTATGATTACTGCTAATAGTTCAGAAAAGAGGCATGTTGAGCAGTGGTATGCTTTTTGAGAAGGGGGCTCCAAACTTTAAGCTACAATATTTGAAGGAAGAGTACAATTCAAGGAAAAAAGAAATGTCGAATAGTTTGATTAGTTCTGGTACGATTGGACTGATAAGTGGAAAGTTAAAGCCTTACCTGCTTGAGCCATCTCTTTGCCTGACTAGGCTGTGGGTTACTGCTGCTGAACGATGGTGGCACATCAAACTTGAAATTGGACTGAGCAGAAGAGAAATTCCTGGAGAAATTCTCCCGATATCTTTCTCTCTGCTTCTTGTGTTGTTTTGCACGCTGGTTAATTTGATCCATGAAGAACTTGAAAGCTTCCTGAAAATTCCTCTGGAACTGAGTATCTTGCGAGAATGGGTTTCTAGCATCTGGATAAACACCTATGTCTTCAAGGGGTGTATCCCGTGGCAGACCCTGCTCCAGTCTCTCAATCTCTGATGTGATATGCTGGGTTATACCTGTACTAAGTTGCTCATTGCCCACATTCTTGTCTGGATGCCAGCGTAACAACAGTCTTTTGATGACCTTCTTCCTCTCACTATCTGTCAGCTTCCATGCCGCTTCAAGAGTATCACTCAGTTCATTTTTGATCTCCTCTGGTGTCTTTCCACTCTCGTGCATAGTGTCATAATCAAATTTGAACTGCTGCTGTTGCTTGGAGTGCTGACCTTCACTTTGGAATTCCTCAGACTGCGAGAACGTACCACCACCTGTTTCATGTGCCCTGGAATAGCCATCACCATGTTCTTCATGCCTAGCATGGTAAGTGTTCTTTGTCTCCTTGCGGCAGTATCTTGCATATCCTTCAAAGCTCTGGTTACGGTCTAATCCATCTGCCTCATCTGTAAATGCATCTCTGGGCAATCTTGTGGATGATCTATGCCTGCCATCAATTTGATCCCCAGTGGCATCATCTGTGTCATCAGTAAAGAGTGTGTCTCTGGTAAAGACACCTTCTCTTGTGTGATGCTGCTCATACTCAACCTCCTCATGATAATGCTCCTCTGTGGCCTCAAAGTGAGTCATAAAATGTGGATCCAAGACTGAACCAGTGCTCATGCTTCTCCGCTTCATCCCTTTATCTGGATCAAATTCTATATTTGGCACAGATCCTTGGCGTTTAATGGGAGTGGACTCCCTTTGTGGTGGCTCTGGCTCTTCCTCTTCATATATTCGTGCATCTGCTGGGCTGGAGAAGGATCTCTGAGGCATGGTAGGCTGGGCAGCTGCACTTGTCTCGAAAAAGGAGGAATCCCTGGAGACATACCCTTCAATTCTGTGGAATTTGTACAGGTCTGTTGTAATTGCAATAACTGGCTTCCTCTCATCACCAATATTTATTTTGTATTTTGTTGAGATTGGAGCACTCTTTCTGGCTTCCTCTGTTTCATCAGGAAGACATTCAATAATTATTGCATATACATACGTGGCAGAACCATCATCGTCATGGTCCCCAGGGTCATCCAATTCATACCCAACATATTCACCATTGTCAAACTTCTCAAAGTCCTCTCTGAGAAGATGATGATCCTCAATGGGAATGTATGAGCCTGGAAGTGGGAGTGTTGGTTGTTTAAAGTCCACAGAGTGGTCTGGCCTGATCTTGAGCCTGTCCAACACTTTGGATATATTATGTGGTTGGCAGCTGAGAATTGGCTGCAAATAGTGTACAGAGTTTCTTAGGACCCCGCCAATGATACGGTTGACAACTTCAGCAACACTAACCAGTAATTCTTCACTTAGAGATGCAGTATTCTTGATGTAGATCTTCCACAGTTTGACTGTTTCCTCGCCTGACTCTTCTACAAAGCACTCACTTTCTATTTCACTGCCTGGAATTCTCTCTCCATTGTAACTCAGGTATGTCATCACTTGCTTCACTCCAAACACTCTGATGCCGCTAAGTCTGTCCTGGATTGAATCAATCAGATTCTGTTTGACTCTGTGGCCAGACCGATGCTGTTCATGTCTAATTAATCTGATTACCCCAAGGGAAAATGCTTTGGAGTTCAATTGGTGTTTTAATTTCTCTGCAGGACCAAACTGTTCCTCAGTGTCCTTGGAGTGTTCCTCTAGCACTTCCTGCACCAATGACGTCAGCATCACCGGCTGAAGTGAAATTGGCAGCAGTTTCACCATATCTTCATAATTGACTGCAGTCAGCCCACACTCAGCTAGGTCAACCAGAAACAGCTTTTCAAAGTCTTTGATACGATCAGTGTAGGAGGGATCATCATTGAAAACTAATTCCTTACTGAGTGCCAGCTGCCCTGTCTGGCTAGGTAAGTAGAGATTCTCAACTGACAGTGTCTCTTGTTTACTCCTCTGCAGGTTGGAGAATAGACCATTGACAGCCTTGAATGACAGGCGTAATTCATTTGGATGCATCTTCCAGCTCTGCGTTTTGTTGTACATGTCACTTAGCACCATGGCATATTGATCTGCAGTGGCCACAATAGTTGCTCCTAGGTAGTGGAATAACTTCTCAAACTCACCCAGTTCAGTAGGGGCCTTATACAGGTATGGTATAATCTGTTCATCTTCATACAGGTTGATGACGACCTGATGTGGAAGCACAAATGTTGAGCCCTGGTCCACTACAATGCATGCTGTGTTCCGTAAAGCCTCTTTGGCTTCATCATCATGTAAACATTTCTTCTGTAGAAACCTATATACAACTTTCATCACATCTGCTTTCATGAAAGCAATAAGATCTTCTCCAGTGCTTTTTGTGTCATATGCTGTATTGCACAAATTTTGACAGTGTTTGACAACCAGACGGACAGGAGGGTCATCGGTGATTCCAAGAACTTTGGCTATTTCTGCTCTGTATTTGTCAAAGTCTTTCAAACTGTTGTCCTCAGGATAGTTGAATGATACATCATTGGGTGTCAGTTTAAGTGGATTTGCCCAATGGGGAAGCAGGTGAGAGCTTGTCCACACAAGGTATTCATGGTTTTCTGTCACTGCATTGTCAAATGATATATATGGTTTGGAACCATCTTCTCTTGTCTGGAACTGGCCTTGGATTTTCTGTAGCATGAAGTTAACATCCATGGCAGGGATAAATTGTATGGTTCGCATACTTTCCAAAATACCCTCTGTGGCAACATTGTGTCTTTTGAACAGGTGTGCAACGAGGGTCCTTGCCTGGTGAAACAATTCTTCTGTTGGTTCCACTGCTGCTTTAGAAGCCACCTCTTTAGCAAAGCTGATGAGCATCTCAGGACTGACCACATGCTGCAAGCCTATCATCCTCAGGAGATCCAGCCACTTGAATTGTTCAAATGGCTTTGGTGGAAATGCAGCGACTTGACCTACCAACATGGCCCGGAAAACACTGTGACATGGGTCAAAGAAGAAGCTCGCTTTCTGAAGATTTCCTGACCCATCATCCAAGAATGCAAGTTCCTTCAAACCAGCCAATAAACTTTCATGCTGTGCTTGGTCAACCTTTGGCAGTTTCACATCTTTCAGAAACTCCAGATGCTTGATGCGTCCTTCCTCACTTAACAACTCAAAATGTTTGAATATGAAGTTGAGGTAGACATCTGCAACATTGAGGACAGTACAGTTGAGAGCTTCAAACAGAGCCATAAGAGATGCATCCTTGCGGAGAAAGACAATGCCTGCCTGTGTTTGCCAAGCACTCATGTCTGTGGTAGGGATATCATTTGGTAGGACATAAGCAATGTTTGAATCCAGGCTGATCATGTCTCCATCTACAGACAAAAACATGGGGAGGGACCTCAGGATTTGTATATTGGCTTGTCGTTCTTGCCACGAGTCAGCTGAGTCACTGAAATATTTCAGTATCAGATTGCTTTCCTCCATTTTAAGGGCTTCAGCAATGTGCATATAGCTGGCAGCATAGTTCAATACCTGCAAAAGTGGTTGCGGTTTTTCCAGACTGGCTACTATATTCCTTACAAAGGCTGAGTTGGGGAATGATCCACCCCTACCAATGCCCATAGGGCTCATTGTTCCACCATCTAGAATAGTGCTTGCAAGTTCGTGAAGTTTCAATTTCCTAAGTGCTTCTCTGAGGGTGTACGTCATGACCCCCAGGTTGTGGAAGTCAATTACTGTATTTGCAAGTCCAATTGGCACCAAGTATTGCTCGCCTGTGTTTGCGTTCCCAGTATTGTAGAATGTTCTTGGGCTGGAGTATTCATGTGGTGTGGGTACATGTGCTGGCAGTAGGCACCACTCTCTTAAAGGCCACAGTGTTCCCTCCAGCCACTCGTGGTGTTCCTCGTTGAAATCATCCGATATGTCTGTCAGCAACCGTTCACATTCCTCTCGCAGAAACGTCCATAGCATCCAGATCCACTGCGCATTGGGAAGCTTGTTTGCTTCCATCTCCCACCTAACATGTCTGAGGGCATTTTTATACACCGCTTCATCAATCTCATAGGACAGCAGGTTGGCCAGGGCCCCAATGTCAAACCTCTCAAACACTGGGTTCTGCTCAGGTACAATGCCTTTGAAGACAGAGCTGACTAGTGTACGGTGTACAAACATGTGTGCACAGCTAGGTAACAAGTCGTACTGTGTTGATAAGTAGACTGGAGATGAGGAACTGAAGACACGTAGCTCTCCATCTTCTGTAAGTAACATTGGTAGGCCACATAAGCAGTCCAAGAAGTCTGGGCTCATTTGACAATATCGGACAAATGTTTCTAATGTCTGCTCACTTTTGAATGCTGTAGATGTAATTGGGTATGGAAGCTGGCCCAGTGTGCAAGTTGACTGACCTGTGCCGTAGGATGCAAAGAAGTGGATAACACTTTCTGGAGATACACATTCCATCTCTACGTGTGCACAACTAAAACCATGTAAGATAGTCAGAGGCAGCTTGAGCAGGTTGAAACCACTGTCCAGCAACACTCGGCGTACAGTCTCGGCCTTCTGGATTGATATATCACCTGATCTCTTGCGTGCCCTTGGAGTCATGAGAGTGAAGCCAAAGTCATCCTCCTGGCCAAATGTTTCATCCAAGTTGTCAAAATATGGACGGTTATCCATATTTCCTTTGCTAGGTAACCACTGAATCTCAGTGACTTGACCATCATTTTGATCAGTGGATTTTCCTCTCACAACCGGCAGTACCTCAACTTGACATAGGTCTATGTTGTAATAGAATGCATTGATGCAGTTTTCCCAGTAGCCATCACTGGATCTGCTTTGTGGGAACAGGACAGTGTATTGTCGAAGATTCTCATGGGCTGTACCATTTGACCTGGTAGACAGAACAATCCCATCGTGCCATGCATCACCAAAATAATAGGACCTGGCTGTTTCTACAAGGGTGACATAAGCAGGTCCTATGACATTCTGTATCAGAGACAGGTTCCACTCAGTCTTTGCTCCAAAATCATCATCCCTCCACAAATTTCTCCTTGCTTCGTGATCTAGTGCAAAGTGCCCATTGATGTTGACAGGCAGGTCTGATTTCAGGGGCAAGGGTAAAAAGCAAAATATTCTCTTATTTCTATGGGGCAGATTTGACTCTGCTGTGGCCAGCAAAGCAGCAACACCTCCCCTGGGCAAAAGTAGGAGTTCTCCTGCCTTGAATGCTTCTAAAACTCCCGGTGAGACACTCTGACCTGGTTCAAACCCAAGACGCTGCACAACTAGCCATTTTTCCCAGTAGCCTTTGTTGTCTGCAATTGTCATTGTGTATGACACTTCCTGCATGGGCACCTCCTGTAGAGTGATTTCTTGTTTGGCTAGCTGTCTCGCAACTGTCCGCAGCTCTGCTGCAAACTCTTCCCTCTTTATTTCATCTTCCTCTGACAGTTCCACTGACACTGTGTATGTGTTGGACAGGCGGTGTGTCAGGCGGTCAATATCAGAGAAGCTCACACTCCTGATGTTGTTCACAAATAGTAAACAATCATATATCTCTGCACGGAACTTGCCTATCAGTTTCTCCAATTCATCAATGGTAATTGGCGTGTTGGACAACTCACTACCTTTTGCCATTTTGTGGTTTCTCAGTGGAAATCTGAACATGGTTCCATTAGAAAGGTCAAATTTATCCTCAAGGTAACATGGAAACACATCAGTGAAAACATTTCTCAGTTCTGTCACATCCTCATAACGCCTTCCAGGCTCTTCTTTTGAGGCCCCAGGTACATATTTTCCATGTGGGTCAAAAATGCACAAAGTTTCTCCAATATCTGGCCCACAGCTGAGGAAAGAGGGTGCATCAGTGAGATGGTATACACTATTGAAGCCTACTCCATACTGCCCTGTTTTGTTGGGGTCAGCAGTCTTGCTGCCCTCTCCTAAGCTCTGTATACCCTTTATGTCAGTCTCGGTAAAAGGCCTGTTGTTGAAAACACAGAGTGCTGGGCCCTGCAGTGGTTTCCAGGAGTCATCAAACACCCTTTCGTTACTATGGAAGCGAGGGTCTTTCACAAAGTGGACATCTGTAGCTGTGGCATCATCAGCATTCTGGAGAAGCTCCTTCAGAATTTCTTTATCACATGGGTAGCTAGAAAGAATCCTCTTGATTCTTGTAGTGAGCTTCTCCCTCTGCCCAAACGGAATGCCTCTTGAGTGTTTCCTGAGCATTTCTTGCCTCCTGGTGTTCACGCCTAACTGTTTGGAGATTGAAAATGGTATGTTTGGGTGGGAGAATCTTGTTTGTTCATCTGGTGGTAGCCACTGACATTCTGGTTCATTGTAGCACAGATCTGTGGCTGCGCGTAAAATATTCTCTGAGTCAGGAATATAGATTGTTCCATACATGTCTACCACTTCAGTTAGAGCCAGATTTGATTCAGCAAGACTGTCATTCAGTAGATTAACAAGCCTCAGTGCAAGTCTCAGTGCCTCTTGGTCCAGTTGTGTAAGATCATAATGAGCATGCATAATTTGTAAGGTGGTTACAAAGTCCCGCTCACGGAATGTCTCAGTCACCCCAACCAGGTGCAGCAGTATGTCAAAGCTTCGCCTCATGTCTTCTGGTAACCCATACAAGTATGGAGCACAGTCATACTTGAACGAAAATGCCACCTGGGAGGATGACAGGAAGGTTCCTTGTACCAATATAAATGTTTTACCTTGTAGCTCACTTTTGATGTATTCTCGTGCTTCCTCTGATTCCTCACATTTCCACTGTAGGTAGCCATACACAGCAAACACTGCCTTCCTGATCTCCTCAAAGGTATCACGTTCACACATAGAATCTTGACCTTGAATCAGTATTTCTAATTGGGTTAATACATCTTGGATTTCAGGTTCCTTGTTCGATAGGCCAATGAAGGCCCTGACTTCTTCTGGTATTTTCTGAAGCACACTGTCACAGCAAACTGGGTGAACGCAACATATCAGTTGTTTGAACCGAGGGTCATAAACTTCATCTGGGGACAGGAATGACTTGGGCTCATATGTTTCTCCTTTCCACATTAGTGGGAATGCTTTAGGTCTTTCCATCAATGGCAGAAATTTGGTAGAGGCTAGCTGGTCCTGGCAAGGATCTGCAGTATAGTCAGATGACTGCAGTTTCTTGCCAATGTGCTCCAGTAAAGCTGCAGCTCTCATGCAACCTTCATCAAATTCCAAGACTGATATTGACTCTGCTCTTTCCACCATATCAGCCCAGCTTAGCTCATCAGTGATGATGCCAACTCGTCTCAGCATTGACAAAACATCCTTAGAACCAAAAATTTCACTGTTGTATGGGAATCTGCCATCAAGTGGTGAAAACATGGAAGCTACAGAGCTTGTGGGGTCAATGAGTTCACTTGGCATTTTGAGGCACTCTCCATCTGGTGTTACAGGAATGCAGGGAGTGTTTTGCAATAATTCATCCAGAAAGTAGTTATTGTCTTTCAATGCAAAGAGAATAAGAGGATCCCGGAGCCTCTGTTCCACCTCCAGTACATGTGGTAACAGTGTTTCTCTGAAGAACTTGACTGCATCATGTGATTGATCATTGATGATTTCCATACATCCTGCTTGATAGAAGGACTCCCTGATAACTGGGTCAAGGTCAATTACAGCTAGCTCGGTGCCTTGGACACAGTCACGGAAGATCTGCAGAGCCAGAAGCCCAACTTCGGAGTTGCGAAAAGACTCCTCGAGGAATACAGCTTTGGACATGTTTACCCAGGTTTGGCTATCTGACAAGAGGGGAGGTATATCCACTGTTGCTATTTTGCGATATACACTGCCCATGAGTTGCTTGCTGTTTGATTCCACATATTGGACAGAGGGCCAGAGTGATGTGAAGTCATAAACTTCTAGTGGGGGTGCACAGCAATAAGCCAAGTCCTCCAGCATCAGCATGTATGCCTTGCATATGCCATCCTCCATCAAAGCCTCATTCCAGATGGCACGAATGTCAAACTTATCATCCTCATTATGCTCACACAAATAGCGACGGCTACTACTCACTGAGAAGGCTCCATTGATATGCACTGGAAGTCCAGTTCGTATTGGCAGGGGCAAATATGTAAACACTGTCCCATTGTGTTTTGGCAGGCCTTGATCAGTACTACCAAAGAGGGCACTAGGAACAAATCTGTCATCCTCAATCTGTTGAAGGGGTACAGCTACTCCAGCTGTAGGCAAAAGATTCTCTTCCATGAGAGACATACGCAGTGCCTCCTCTGTCCCCATGCATGAGCACAGGAGCCACAGATTAGATTCTCGTGTGGCTGGCTTCTGAAAGAATACGGATCCATGCTGAGAGACCTGACACTCAATGTTGATAATCATTGATGACTCAGGAACAATAGTTTGGTTTAGACCATGGCCCTCTTTGATTTTATTCAGGGCATTTGTGGAAGCACGCAAAATATTACATTCCTTTGCAAAGTCTCGTTTCTCCTGTGGTAGCGCCTGCACTTGTATAGACAAATGTTCATCTGGCAAGCTCAGCTCTCGGAAGATTTTAATTGGCCCTTTATTGATGTGGAACATTTCAAAGGGTCTAGAAGCATCTCCATGTGGTGGGATGTGGTACACAGTCAACTGCATGACGTTCTGTGTGAACAACAGCAGATTGTTGGCTCCTTTCATCAGGATGTGTAACAATGCTTTCATCTCCTTGTCATCATAGTGGCGTTGACAGATCTCACTCCTGATAGCTTGTGCTTTAGTTCTGAGTGGGAAGCGGAACAGTGTGGCATCATAGGATTCCTGGTCGGTGTCTGGCTTAAGATTGCACCCAAACACATTGTTATATGGCTTGAACTGGTTTCCCAGTCTGCGCAGTTTCTTTCTGTGCTTGTTCATGTCAATCTTTATTCCTGGCTTAGCCTTGTTCTTGATGCTTTTCCCCAGATGGAAGGTATGTGGGTCAAATATAACAATATTGTGGCGACTGATGAAGCTTGGCACATCTGTTAAATTGTACACTGCATTAAAGCCAAGTCCAAAACGCCCAATTTTATCATTCTGGTTCTCCTTTGTTGCACCACTTAGCTTCGTGATGTTCTCAAAGTCATCATCAGTAAAGACTGCATCATTGTAGGCCCATAGGGCTGGACCCTGGCAATCTTTCATGCCTTCGTCAATGAGGCATGTTCTGGCATCTGTGTTCTGGCGCTGGTCATAGAGAAGCTTGACTTCTGTAGCACCGGCATCATCCGCATTCTGCACCAGCTCCTTTGGGACAGCAAAACCATCTGTGTATTCCTGGAAAATATAAACAACATGTCCATCAAGACAAATAAATTTATAAACAAGTAGGTAGGTAGGTAGGTAAGTAGGTATAGAAAAACCTTTATTATAAAAGCTGATTTAATGACCAAGCCACACTGCCAGATGAGTGAATATTATTTCTACAGCCAGGCTACTGACTTAATTTGTATGCAGCTGCCATGGTGATATTATGCTTTGTCACAGGTTCCACACATGCGCCCCCTAATGCTAAATTGTTCGATACTCTCTTGTGTTGGAGGTGCATGTTGGTATTTTCTTTAAAACTGTTTTTAACCGTAATGTCTATAAATTTATGAATTATCAGTCATTTATCACATTATTTGTGACAATACAAGTTAATTTTGATGTACATTGAGGCACATTTACATGCGCAAACTTATTGTTCTTTGTTTCCGGAAATGAATATTTTTGTGGTTTTCGTACCTCTAGCACTAGAGAGTTACCGGACAGTTTGGTACTGGGAGCCCATGTGTGTTCATCATTTGACACTTCTAATATTTCAAATAATACTATTGAACAACTATTAGATGCACATTTATTATACATAATTTGTAGGGATAATTCTAATTTGGAATGGCTGAATCTGATAGACTAATTTATAGATTTAATTTAGATAACAGATTGTACTGTTTTATTCAACTGAAATGTTAAAGTGTCATTTGCTATATTTTGTCAATTTTAATGTCTCATTTTCCAGAAAAATAAAAAACAAATAGACTGTTAAAGCCTTGTGCTAATCTAACCTTATATGGAGAAACCTACACCTGAAAGAGAAATATAATCTTGTGTGATTTGGACGAATTAGCTCTTAACACCCTTTAAGTTATCATGCTGAAATGAAATACAGAATAATTACTCATTAATATTGGGAATCAGGTCAAGGTCGTCCGTTTCTATACCCAACAGAGCACCATAATCCTACCCAATATGATAACGACCCTTTTAAAACATTTCTTGTCTTTCAGATATGAAATTCACAATAATGAGTCTGTGACCTTAGAAAATCTAGTGTAGATTGTCCATTTTTTAACTTAACCTTAACCCTATAGAGAAGTATGAAGGCAATATAAAGTAAAGCTATCTCACATCTGTACATTTTGTGGAACTGATCAGTAAAATTACTATTCTGCGACCTCGGCAATAAAGTCAGGGTCATCCGTTCTTGAACTTTACCAAGACCTTGAAATGGTGTATAATCATCCATTATATGAAAGTGCTAGGATTAAAAAAATTATAGTTATCCCTAGGAAATGAAACGCCCAGTAACTACTCGTGAACATAGTAATCATGTCAAGGTCTTGTCTGCGAAGCAGGCCTTCTGCTCCCAGCGATAAAAATCAGAACATAAAAAACAGAGTATGTTTCGCAGGCAAGTCAAGGTCTTGCATCTAAATCAGATTGTATATGGCCCACCTAAAGTATACCCCCATAGAGTTTGTATTGTATATGGTTGATTACTTTCAAGGCAACAAAATGCAACTTTTGACTCTCATTGATCTCAATTTAGACGTTTCAATGTCACTCAAGGTAAAAAGGAAAAACAATAGCATACACCCCAGATGTACAAACATTATTCAGCAGTCCCAGAATATATTTCATGGGATAATCCTAAAAGTCCTAAACTTTTGGGCATTCATAAATTTGGAACAGTAGAATTGTACCTTCAGTGCTTTACACATGTTCAGTAAGTTGTATTTGAGAGAAACAAAATAATGGGACATTGTAAAGAGTACTTGGCATCAGTAAAAGTGCCGAATTCTGGTTATACAACAAAGGCAAAGACAGAAAAGAAAAAAATGCGTCTTGACATTACAGCATTGTGGTTTGTCTGAGCAACACGTGTGATGTGCAAATACCTGTTTTACAGGTCACGGAAAACCTTTTTATTTTATCAAAATTTGACACGCGTAGGGTAAATGGGTTCAGTTGCTGCATATTCAGAGAACTAGCGGAACGAAAACTGCAAACTTCCACACACAATGCACTGGGCTGGTTCTAGCAATTACAGCTGGCACCAGCCATCAGCCAAATTAGTCATAGGCTTATATAAGTAGCATTTGGCATAAGATGTGTGTCATAATGTAGCCAAATTGGCTAAAAAAATCCGAGTTTTGATCAACTTCAGCATGTAACACTAGCCTGCAGATCAAGGAATCGGATTGGCTAAGAAAGTAGAAGATTGGCTGATAAATTTGAATCATTTTAGCCAAATTGGTCAGATTTGAAAAGGATGGCACATATCACTCGTCCACAGCCAGCTTGTCAAGTGGGGTGTTTAGACTATTAACAATTAAGTTCACTGTGGGGCTTATCAGTTGTAAATCAGACTGCAATAAAACAGATGCAGTGGAAACGGTAACTGTGCCACATATGTGATATTTTGTGGGAAATTATGACCACAAAGTAAAAACAATTTGTAATGAAAGTACACATGCTGCCTGGACAATTATTTTATACCTAATCACATAGTACAAACTGGAAAACCCTAAGTTGTGACGATCTGTTCCAAACCCACAATTGCGTGTATTGGACGAATGAGTTAAATCGTGTAAATCTGGCTTCACCTACTACATGCACGCAAAAGGCCACAAAATATAACGTAGACACATATTTTCTGCACAGTTACTGTTGCGTCATCAACTCAGGAGACATTTGAACAACTTTCTTGTACTATTGCTCTTGATCAGAAAACCTTTGCATCCCTTTTACATGCAATGGGATCATACACACCTGCAGCAGTACATTAAGTCGGTGTGTGAGTGAGTCTGTTTGCCCAAAGCTGAAGTCTAGCTCTTCCGCGTCCAGCATTCGGCTCATCAAGGTGGGTACACCCAGTGCCTCAGCTGTAGGAGTGGGCAAATTCGGGTGTACAAAGATCAATTTATCATCTTCTTCTTCCATTTCCCCCAGGTCGTGACCCTGTCGTAGCCATTCTTGGTCACAGTATGTACAATCCATTAGTCGTGCCATCTTGACGTATGTTTCAGCCTCAAAGTGCACAGGCAACACAAGGTTTTCCTGTAACTCCGTGAGTTCGCTTTCAATTATGTGTGCCTTGAGCTCATTTAGAATACTGATGGACAAGTGCAGATCCCGTCTGACTTCCAGATCAGACAAATGGTCCTCCGATTCATTTCTCTCTTTGATAAGCCAGAGCACAGCTGGCAGGTTTACCGACTGCCGCACTTCACATGACTCGAAGAGAGGCCTGAAAGCCTGCACTTCCGTTGGCAGGCTGTAAATATATGGTCTGAGGTCTGTGAATGGATCAGAGAACACAACCCTATCCGGGGAAGCAAACCCTTCTCCATGCCAAATCCAATCTTTTACATCTTGAGCACTCAAGTTTTCAAGAATTACCTCAGCCTGAAACGTATTTAATTCAGTGTAGATGTTTCTGCCCATTTCCATGTATTTTGCCTTTTCCTTGCCTTGATAAGCTAATACTGTGTTTTGGAGATGCATGATAATCCTGTGTATCTCCGGGGTATGATTCCATTCAAACTTTTCTGACATGTCGTTGGGCACTTCAGCCGCTACAATGGGACCCACGCTGCCCACTACAGATGAAAACATGCGGTGCTTCATGTTGGAAGGCTTTTGGAATGGACGTCCATTTTCATACCATTGTAGCATTTGTGGGTAAAATGCTGGCTTGTCATGCAGAGGTTTGACCCAGGCAATGTCTTTGAGCCATTGATACAATGGCTGTCCGTCACACTCTGCGTCCAACACGTCAGTCCGCCTTACCAGATACTCCATCAGTGCATCTGACTTCCGGTTCAAAGACTCAACATCGGGTTCAGCTGACTCAGTCATGGCTTCTATCACAGTGGCAGTACACAAAATGTCCTCTGGCTCGACGTCATTGACCCCACGAAGCCCCACCTCTCTCAGAATAGCAATAAGAGATGGGTCTGCAAAGGCTCCTGTTGGGAAGTTGTCCTCTCCAAAGAAAAGGTACTGTAACAGTTCATGATCAGGATCATAAAACCTATCTGGGGTGACCAGCATTTCCCCTTTTGCTAGAAATGTCAATGATCTGACTGTGTCAGTGAACTTCTGATCCACTTCCAGGTAAGTGTGGAAGTGTTTTAGCACATGGACCATAAGTGTCTCAACCTGAGAAATGTCATAGAATGCTTCCTCTATACTGGGAAACACAACCTGAGTCAAGAGTTCGGACATATTGTACTGAGGCACATGTAAGAGTACAGCCAGGTTATTGGACTCCCCAGCACTAATGTCCAGTAACATTTTCTCCACTGGTATGGGCAGTGTTTCTAGGGGTGCTGCCTCAGCCACCTCTTTGCACGATACGAAATGAGCTTCTTTGGACCCACTCCCAGCTAAAGTCTCAAAAAGAGGCAGTGTTTTCAGAAAGTCAGTGAGTTCTTCATTGAGATCAGACGGATTGGCCCTGGAGAACAATCCACGCAATCGTCTCTTTTCTATATCTTCTGTACTTTTCTGGAACAGCTCAATAAATTCCTGTTCTCCTAGAGAGTTTCGTAAGCTGTCCATAGTTCTCAGTATGCCTACATAAGATGGCATTCTGACATATCGCTTGGTCGTAAGTGGATGTCCCTTAATGTATGCAGGTACTTCGTCAATTACTCGGATGCCCAATTTCTGCAGTGTCTCTTCAATTCCTTCCTCAATAGTAAGTCCATCCATTGTGCGCACCATGAGGGCTGCATGAGGGGTCAACGCCACCAATTCAAGGTTGTCTCCATCAGGGGAGCTGGGTATTAGAGGCAGATTCTCAAAAGGTTGGAGGTCATAGCCATAGTGCCTTTGTAGATATATCCAAACCTGCGCCAACCAGTCCCACGTGGGATGTCCATTCTGCCCTGGCGTCCACGTGACATGAATCTGGCCCATCCAATCTGCGGGTAAGCTCAGTGGCAGAAGTGTTGAAACTATATAGGGGTCCAAGAACTTCAGCTGTGTGTAACCTGCAACACAGAAAAATATGTTTTGCAGTGAATTACCAATTTCTAAAATGAAACAAAATACACGTATTATAATAATCCATGCTTAGTCACGTCATCTCTATTGTCTATTGCTCCATCAAAATTGTCTTTTTTCCCTCTGGAGCTACCCCTGTTTCAGTATAGTGGCACTGCTCCTGCATAATTCACAGTAAGTACACAGTAAAACACAGGAATAAACTAGATGTAATGGTGGTGCTTGCACCACTGAGAGGCCCGCCATACACAAACATGGGACAATTTGGGGGGTTGTGTATATATATATATATATATATATATATATATATATATATATATATATATATATATATATATATATATATATATATATATATATATATATATATATATATATATATATATATATATATATATATATATATATATATATATATATATATATATATATATATATATTACCTTGGATATTGGGTAAACTGACCTTGGACACAGGTTCAAAGTCAGCTGTATACAGTAAAAAAAAATCGTTAAACAAAAACTCCAGCATCTAGAAGCATATACCTGACTGTATGACATTCAGACTGCGTCAAGGTCACTCATGATATTGAACTTACCCTTGATAAATAGAGGACTATAATCATGTACAATCTAAAACCCATATATAAAGGTGTATAAATTATTGTGCAAACATTGAATTTCACAAAAGTGGCTGTGTGACATTGGAAATTGGGTCAAGGTCACTTATGTTTGAACTTCACCGTGGCATCATAGAGAACTATGATGTGCAATATGAAATCCCAGTTTGAAAACTCCAGTTGTCATGCTGACTCCAAATTCACTAATGTGGCTCTGTGACCTTGGAAATTGTGACACACGGTCACCCAACTTCAAACTTGACCTAGCCCTTACAGACGACAATACCCCTGTGCAATATAAAAGCCCTTGCTCCAAAACTTCTCAAGTTATCACGCGTAAACGATCCGGATAGATGGACGGACGCACAGAGCCTGCCATCACTATAGGGGACTCACCTTAGGTGGCTGGGGAGTGCGTTAGTATTTTTCCCATCAACATCTATCAATGGTTGGAGAACCACAGCATCTCACTCTCAGCCATGTGAGAATTTTTTGTATGTAAAATGACATGTTTACCAAATTTGGTGACCAGACACCCAAAAAAGAGGACCAATCTACAGTGTGAGATATATGTATTCTCAAAAACTGTTTCCCAGAAAATATTCCCCATTGTCATTGTGTCGCTGGACTAAATACCAATGTTCCACTGTTCATGCAAGAAAGATATGTAACAGTTTGCAACGCTGAAACATTTTTCTTGAAAATAATGCATTTTATTACGTGAATTTTGTTTGCTTTTCATTTTTTTATTTGTTGTTGTTTTTTTGTTTTTATTATTATTAATTATTATTTTAGTGTGTGTGTGTTTTTTTTTTTTTAATTTGAACAATTGCTCTTATTTCAAGTGAAGTAATGAAAAATACCATAATTTTTGGTCAGCCTCCTGTTGGATTCGAACCCTCAACCTTTGATACCACCACCTAGCTCATGTTTACATAAAAAAGCGGAAACGTACACAAAGGAACTGGAAAAAAATAACCAGCATATATGTTCATAGAACGGCATGTCGGATTTGGCTCACAATTCCATCTATCCGTACTTAACGCTGCCGTTCTGTAAAGTATCTTGTTTTTCTACAGTGATTTATTCCTGATCTGACCAGAACAGACTTAGCTATAAATGGGCCAGCCATGTCTCTTGTATTGTAAGTGTAATTGTCGGTACACAGACAATAACATTATGTATTTTGTAATCTGGGAGTGAGCTGATGGTAATGTTGGGTCAAGCAGGTGCATACCGCCCTTGTTTACTGAAAAATATTATCATCTCTTCATTATGATGTCAGGTCTTAACCTATGGGGGCATTGTTCCTCTAATGCATTCAACCAAATGTTTGACTGATCATCCACTTTGTCTGTGTAGTGTCCTATGAATAATGCTCCAAGATAAAACAATTAAAACCGCGAACCTCTGTCTCCATTTTGGATATTATCTACTTAGGAAACGTTTTAGTTTTTCATTGATCCCATTAGCTGAGAGGTCAACATAAGGACACTGTGACGTTACTGTCTGAGTGAGGCAATATGTAACGGAACTGACACGTCCGTCCAGTCAATCCCAGCAATTACTTGTGGGGCCCCTGTGGAATGCATGTCAGTCAACAAATTAGTCAACTTTGTTTATGCATTCAATCGACGATTAGGGAAGCGGTCAAAAGGTTGAAAAGAAACCTTTCTGGCAACAGGTATCACGATACTCCACTATCTGCTGAGCAAAGGAACTGCGACTTCTTTCAGTGTCTTTTTCAGCTCATAGGCTGCAACCTCCGGCTATTCTGTCAAGTATTTACTCGATACCTAGATATTCTTGGATACCCGAGTACCCGAGGATATCTGGCAATAGTTTAGCAATAAATTTATTATTATTATTATTATTATTATTATTATTATTATTATTATTATTATTATTATTATTATTATTATTATTATTATTATTATTATTATTATTATTATTATTATTATTATCGCTATTTGTTTTATATATATATATACTATTTGCAAGAATTTTAAAGCGTTGCCAATGTAAAGACTTATGTACGAGATGCTATCGTGGTTTGATCTACATTACAGTCTATTATTTTGTAAAATGTCCAAAAGTTACGACATTCCTAGCCAAAAAACAACATTTCCGGAAGAGACCACGAGCGCAGGACTTCATCAAATACACAGCATTCTCTTCAACCGAGGACTTCAGAATAAAACTTTGTAAATTTCAACTGGAAGGTTACTTTGTTAATTTGGATACTGCTTTCTGCAAATTGACTGATTCATTTACATAGACACAGCGCTTTGAATTTGAATGTCACATGTGGTGTAATTTTTGATCCTAGATTGTACTAGATTGCATCATTTCAGGTAAAAACTATTCTCCAGGCCAGCTTTGTGGTTTTGACTCAGTCGCTTTGCTCCCACGTAAACTCTCATTTTCAAAGAATGTTGGAAACCCTTAATTTATCCGACATAAACGATCAAATCTAGTAAATCTAGTATTATGACTTGAAGAATAACTCGGCGTAAGTATATTTAATGTTAAATTCCGTCTTGGTTGTTTATGTTACGTATCTTGATTTTATTAGTCACGTGTCTTCTGTTTTTCATCGATCAATCGATCTGTCATCTTACAGATTCATCAGTCCATGGAAACAGATCTATCTGTGCAGCTGTGTGTGTGTGTGGGGGGGGGGGGGTGTGTGGAACGAGTTGGAACGAGTTTCTGCTTCATCACAAATTCATTCTCAAAAATGCGACACAAGGCCTCTCCTGGTAAGTCCAAGAATAGTAAGCATGTTCATAAAAAGTTGTTGCCTATAAAGTCGTATAAGTAACAACTCGCAGCAATAATAGGACTTTGTATTTGACATGCATCCCAGAGAAAAATAGCTCTCTGGATCTCCTGGGAATGTTACTGCACCATGTGTGTTCAATTGAATAGATGCCCAACCAAATACACAAACATATTGCAAGCCTTGAAACGTGCTTTTGCATTGCATTCCATATTGTCTGATAAAATGTGGGTTATAATTGTTACTTTTGCCCTTTATATTCGGTAATTTGAGCATTTCAGGTTTACATGTATAACCAAATTTACCAATGGGTAGCTGGAAAGCAAACTATGAATTACAGTCAGACGGAAGGAAACGTACCCCGTGATGCTGCTCGGAACAGCATTTTCTTGATGTCCTCGTCTATCTCCAGGTCAAGAAAGTCGTTATCCATACCTGGCAAGAGCGACAGAGGGTGGTCCGGTGACTCAATGTAAATTAACTTCTGGGCACGTCGTGCATTCATTGTAAAGGCTGGAAAAAAAGGTATTGAATCAGATATGCGAAGTATACTGTCTTATATCCTGTAAGCTTCAATCATATAATTCTTTTACACAGTATGATACATTTATAAACAGCATTCACTTATAAATGAGATGCATTTATAAAGTATGTACATTTATAAATAATATACATTTTACAACTAAAATACCATTGTGGACATGTTGTTAAGTAGCGTCCACTATATATTTTCTTACGCCGTTGTGCTGGAAATAGGTACCGCTACTACAGTAATGAAATCAAAGAAAGAAACACCCCCCCCGAGAAAAAACAAAGTGCACTTAATTTGCACTAATTATCTCCATTTCTGGCTTCATTGAAGAGCGACACCTGTTGAGATTTGGAAAATAAGATTGCGGGAGCTTGTGAAATGCGAAACATCAAAATGGGAACACTTTAAACGTTACTTACTGGTAAAGCATCCGCTGGCCAATGGCAAAAGCTCTAAGCCATTCAGGTAATCGAATTTTTCTTGTTTGAGCAGGTACCGTAGGAGTTTCATTTTGTCGTGCCTGTCATGTGTTGTGTTGTATTGGACGGCCTTGAAAGTACTGCCCACCATGTCTGGCGTTATCTTTGCCAAATGAACCAATGCACATCTTTCCAGGGCTTGCAGCACGTGCCGTGGCACATTGGCCACCATGACGTTACCAGAGGACAGGATATCTAAGATCAGTTGCTGAGTGTCCTCCTCTTGGCTCAGAGTGTTAAACACTGCATCCCGCGTGCGCACCCACTGCCCCCCAGCGGAATTTGTATAGACTACAGAGTGCTGGAAAAGTTCTGAATACAGTGGTACTATAGCGATCTCCCACTTCTTGTCCACCTGGCGGAAGTCTGGGAAAGCTCTGTAGATGCTTCCCCTGTTAAGCCCTACATCTCGGCCTTGCCTATGTCGCTCTATTGCTTTGATCAGTAATTCAATGTACACTTTTGGCAAGGCCTCGGTAAGCATACACTGGTTCCAAATAAGCTTTGGGTCCATCAACGTGTCTCTCCGCTGTGATATGTTTGGCCATTTCAGGTGCTTTCTGTTTTGTTCTAAAGCAAAGAACCCATTAATGTGGACAGGCAACCCTGTCTGGCTCTTGTCTTCCAATGCAAGTGGCAGGAAACAGAACACGTGACCATCAGCCTCTTTGTGGTCAACTTCAGCCTCACTGTCGTCAGCATCCAATGGCATGGCGGCAGCAATCCATGGCAAGTAGTTCAGGTCTGATTCTTTGTGCAGCTTCCTGAACGTAGCAGACATGTGGCTTCCACAGTAATAGTTCGTTACCAGCCAGCGGTATGTGTCAATAGTCTCACAGTCCCCATTGAATGAGGACACTTCTATAGTTAATGGGTATGTATTGTACATAGGTTTGTCTAAATAGTCCCTTGACCGAACACGCCTGAGAAATTCGGAACGTTTCTGTCTCACTTCTAGTAAAGTGTCCTCGCTAATTCTCACTTTAAATATCAACCTGACATTCGTTTCATTTACTTCTCTTTCATACAGTTCCACCGACTCTAAGTACTTCAGGAAAAGTAAGACTAGATGTGCATCGGCCATGAACGATTGGTACAACCGCTCGGCCTTGTCATGAGTATACAGCCTATCTGATAGAGGAGAGGCCACATTTCTCAATGGGAATCTGAAGAGAGTTCCGTTGTAGAACCCGTCCATGAACACTCGCTCATCACTTTCAAAGATGCCCTTGAAGGGGTCAAATTGGTGTGGTGTTTTCTGCATGGCCTCTCTCTTTTTCTCCAAGTGCCAGCTGTAGGTGGATGCCGGGAAAAACATCTGGTGGGGGTCAATCATGCCCAGGCGGTCTCCACTCAAGATGCAAGGCAGATCTGAAACACAGTTAATTGTATCTTGTTAGCATAACACAGCAAATACACTCCAGGAATATGATTCAGATCTGTTGGTTCTTCATTGTTGTGCCAGATCCAGTGATCCGCAAGTCGGGACATGTTGGCTTCCACACCCATCGACATGCTGCGAGTGAGTTTATTTAAAATCCCCCGTGAAGCTCAATACCAGACAAAACAATTAACAAATTATGAACTTTATTTCATTCTCATGACAATCTTACGCACTGCACTCGATCAAGCGTGACTTGGTGTCCCTTGGCCACATTCCATTAACTTACAGTATTGCATCTAATTCTACATAAAACATCGTATTTATCATACTTTTCCTCTATCTCTCTCAGCAGGAGTATATTACATATTACATGTTTTCTGTTAGGTAAACCCCCAGGGGCTACAGGTAGCAACAAGCGGCCTACGACAGTTACAAGCTTGCCTAATTGTACTTGATATCTGGTTAATATTTTCATTGCATTCTCTTGTCATAAATACAAAAGACTTCCATTCTTTTCTGACTTGCCCTATAATTCTACTGTTAACATCCAAAGATTATTAGAACGTTTGGCCGCAATAATCTACAGTTTTTAGACTTGTCTGTTTTGCTACTTAACTTTATCTTTTGGCATCTTTCTGTTTTAATATTCACTATCAGACATTTTAGGCTTACATGTTTTCTGTTAGGTAAACCCCCAGGGGCTACAGGTAGCAAAAAGCGGCCTACGACAGCTGCATGTTTGCCTAATTGTACTTAAAATCCTGTTAAGAAAATTTGTTTTGATAGCATGTTTTGGCATAAATGCTAATGACTTCCATTCTTTTCTGACATGCCTAAGTGCACATTTACTCACTATTAAAAAATTACTTAAAATTGACAATATTTTCTCAAGTGTCACAAACCTGACACATTAAGTTGACACATTGACTCAGGGTTGGCAGTTAAATAGAGCTTAATTGTTTGAGGAGTAAGTGTCATCATGGAGTTTGTTTTACATCTCTGTTACAGGATGTACATTGTTGCAGTCCTTGTTAGGATTTTCCTTGGTTTGTACAAGTGGTCTAGCTGCAACTGTTTATTTTACAATCACTGGGACTGAATATGATGCCCCAGCTTGTTTCCACTTCAGTTAAACATTGGCGGATGGTTTAACTAGGAAAAGCTGTCCAGCTAGAAAGGGTACATTTTGGTTCAGGGGTAAGTCAAATTGTTCTTATGTGAACCTGTACTATGAAAATTTGGTAATTATGGTTTGTTTGACAGGTATTCTTCTTTGATATGAAGCTCTGCATTTACAAGCAAAACTTCACATATTTACCTAATTCATCACTTGCCACGTTCATATTTATTCATTATTATGTGGGTTGTCCTTGCTGAATATTTAGCTTAGGCAACGAGCTGCTACTCAGAGAGACATGTACGGGTAAAAGGCTCCGAAACATGTTGAGTAGTTACCCGCTGAAGACCCTTTAATTTATTTGGGCTGATACAGCCTATGTCAAAATTTTACAGAGGAACGTGTGCAATATAGACAATAGTAATTCCATATATATACAGGTTAGACAGGGAGAGGTTAGCTTATGGAGAGTAAAGGGTTCGAACTGCGGAATAGGATATTGACAACTAGAAAGTGGTTCTGGGCAAAAAGACACAAATACAATATTACAGTACCTGTCATATGGAAGACTGACTTGAAGCCCATCCCAAAGTAGCCAACTTTGAGGGGATCATTCTGTTTGACACTCTGGGACAACATTCGTATACCCCGCCAGTCGTCGTCCGTGAACAGGGCATTGTTGTGCGAGTACAGCGCCGGGCCCTGCGTAAAAAAATGGAACTCATGGTTACCTGTCATAGATCGACGAGTTATTTTAGATGGAATGTATATATATATATATATATATATATATATATATATATATATATATATATATATATATATATATATATAGATAGATAGATAGATAGATAGATAGATAGATAGATAGATAGATAGATAATCTACTTGACTCTCGATTATTTTGCTACTTTGTTGGCAAAAACATAGGACTGGTCAACAGATCACCCAGTGGCTGTGTGTGAAACATACCTACTAAACAGCAATGATGTGGGACATGAATAGAGATGGGAGGGAAGAGGAGAGAAGAGGAGAAGGGAAAGCATAAGAAAAGAGAAGGGAAGGCAATGGAAGGGTAGGGAAGAGGAAAGGAGATTAAAAAAAGAAATCAAGAGGAGAGAATGGGAAGGAAAACGTGAGGAGAGTTCAGGATGGAGTAGTAGTCATACTTCCACAGTAAAATATATTTCTTGGCGAGCGCAGGGACAGGATTTTGTTCTTTGTACGCTAACAAAAACAGCAAAAAATTATACACTTACTTTAAAACGACACTCCTCTGGCACAGTGCTAAAAGTTTGTATTCATTTTTGTACTGGAAATCTAAATTCCTCATTTTGGGTAAGTAACCTTCTTCAGAGTTTGGTAGCAAAGATAATTCTTCATTTGCCACTTGAAATGGATGCGTTCTCCATAACGGTTCGTCAAAATAACAAATCCAAATATATCGCAAAGTTCCATAGAGCAAACGAATAAACGCAGTTTCATTATGGGACTTTCCACAAAGTATATATGTCCTTTTTAGATACATCTAAATAATACACTGCATGTCTATGTTTTATGTTGTGATAGGTCATCTAGAATAATGCGCATTGATGATAATTTTCAGTTCTCCTCTCTAAATTTCCAGAGAAATCGTCACATGGTATCTGACCTGGAACCTGGTGAGTCCCGGATGATGCAGGAGATCTGGGTCGGTGCCGTACGAGTGACGGTCGTATAGGAACTTGACCTCCGTGGCGCCTGCATCCTCTGCGTTCTGTATAAGCTCCTGCAACATAAAGACACAGAAGGGATAAATTTGAGCCTTCCATCACACATATTGTAAGTAACATAAAAAAAAAAAAAGAAGATACAATGGGTCCAGTAACATCATAAAATAAAACTGAGAAAATTGGGCCGTCCAGATCGCATTTATTATGGCAAACTTGAAGATAGAATGGGTCCGGTAACATTAGAAAACAAAACGGGCTCCCATCACATAGATACTAATACAAATTTGAAGATACAACTGGTCAAATATCATCAGAATATGAATCCAGGTAAGGTGGGTCCAGGGAAAACTTGATTACGTGTCTGTCACAGTTTTTGGGGGACAAACAATGGCAGACCTGGTTTGCAATCGTCCTGTTACTGGATATGTAGTGAGACACATGGTTTCCCATAGTAACGTTACATGTGTACAAAGAGAAACTTCATTTTCTACAAGTGCCAGAGATAAGAACGCACGTACTCAGTGTTCCAATATCACCGTGGGCACCTGATAACGACACCACATGCTGAGCATGAACAGCATAGTCTGCAAGCTATCCCCACGTAAATGTCAGAACTATTTTTTTTTAAATCGATCCCTTTATACTTATAAAAACGCAACATACTCAAGATATGCTCACCCATCGAATTTCAGGTTTACCGAGACCTTCCTCTCAGCAAACATCAATGCCTGAAACGAACACTGACCACCTAGCGTGCCATGGCATTTTCCTGCCTTTTGTTTAGACTTGAATATAATTGTTGACGCACAAAATCTTGAAAGACCTTCCATCCCAGGTGGCGCCACTTCATATGCTCTTTGTGGATATTCAAAACACATAGGCCAATATAAACTTACTACCATATGGCCGTGGTAAAAATACCAAAAGGTTCCTCAAATTGAAAATTGGATGACCACTTATCTCATATATTTGAATAGGCCTACACACAGATACAGACAGACAGATAGACTGAGAGACAGACTCACACACACACATATATAACTATAATTATATGTATATATATATGCATGTATATATATATATATATATATATATATATATATATATATATATATATATATATATATATATATATATATATATATATATACGAGACCGCAGCATGACACAAATTTGGCTAAATTCGGCTAAAATTTACTGGCAAAAGGCACGACAGCAGCAACTAGTCTGTACAGTCGGCGTCTGCCCCTGTAGATGCAGCGCCTCAGCCGTGGCAATACATGAGGATCCGTGCGTGGAATGCTCAGAATTGCCGTGCACGGGATGACACATCACTGTCAGCAGACAGCCCGGAGTGAGGACAGAGACGCTTTGTCTGCCAGCCAGCCTGCTTGAAGTAGCGCCTTTTTATGTATGTTTGTGTCTTTGTTTTTGCTTTTTTGTGTTTTTTCTTCTGTTTATTGGTGTCAACATCAGTTTTTTTTTACGCCTGTGAATGAAACAAGTTCATTTAGTACGGCCAAGACCCCATTAGAGCTGTCACATATGTGGTGAATGATAACAAGAGCAACAGTGGCAGTAGATGTCGTAGTACATTGAGTAGCAGTATCTATTATCATTGTTACTATAACTGCTACCGTTACTCACTACTACTATTATATTATTATTAATATTTCATTATTATTATTGGTACTAGCAATGATTCTTCTCACTATTACTATCAATACTACTACTACTACTACTACTACTACTACTACTACTACTACTGCGAATACTGTTACTTTTAATACCAGTATAACTGTCATTTCTATCACAAAACTTAAGAGAAATGTCTATCGGAACATCAGAATCCACTTGGCTTATTTCTCAGAAATCGCCCTCCCTTAATGACAAACATGCTTGTTGCAAAGTATCAAAGCATTTCTGTTGACTGTATCTGAGTACATTTAATCTGTATTTTTTTTGGTAATTAATAAGAGTCTAGCAGATAAGTGTGACTTAACAGGAAATGTATCCCGGTTGGTGTTGACCCTCAAACGTTTCTAAGCCAAACTTGAAAGATGTCTGTATAAAGTCAGAGGAGTCAGGGCAGTTGTACAAATGTTAAAAAAGGGGCCCTGTTAACGTTTCAGGGTTATTCGATTATTTGGCCTTTTTAAAGGGTGTATTGGATCACTCGCTCAATAAATGAGGATTTCTGGATTAGTTCACCTAAATAAAGTGGTATTTGACTATTGAAAAGCTTGAGGAGAAGGGTCGCTGTTTTCTTGGGACTATTGGATTATTTGGGTAAAATAGATGGATTGTTGATATCTCCCTGTAACAGGGCACCTAAAAAGAATGGCAAACCTACCGTTTTGATTTGGAAATACTTTTTGAGGGAATGTTTGCCATTGTAGGCTAACCCATTGCATACAGTAGTCTACCTTTAGCACATACATAATTTTATTGTTGCTGGTATTCGTTGTTGTATATTTCTTGCTGTTTGTATATCTCTTGCTTTTTTTTCTTGATAAGGTATTCTTTGTGTACATGGGTATTTTATGTTTAGGATATACGGACAGAGGGTCGCGTAAAGACCGTTTGAATCTCCGCACGTGACAGAAAAAGGATAGCTCATACACCTTGTGTGGCGCCAGACTTTCGAGCCATTTTACCCACAAGATGGCGCCACGGCAACCGTAAGCCCTAACTACCGAGCAGCTTTTCTGTCAGGTCAGTGTTAATATACACCAAACTACTCTTTTTCGCCCAAACGAGATTCCCGTCTGCATTACATATCACCATATGAGCGGTCTGGTACATATTGGTCCTAGGATGCAGCAACTATTCACCCGGAATTTTCTGGCAGCTTGTGCACATATGCTCGATATGTGTGAGTGGAAGGTGGTGACCCCGTATTTGTCGGCACTTCTGTTGGCCAAGGTCATCGGGTGCATACACCGGTCATTTGATTACCTTCGGTCAGGGAGCAGCTGAGGTCTATATTCCTGTTATGCCAATCAAATTGGCCAATCAAGCGTAACGAATATCAGAACGAGGTTTATATTTACGTCGCTTACACGGAACGCAGCTCCCAGTGTAAGAGACTAAAAAAAAAAAAACTAGGATAAATCACGGGACATGAAGTAATACTATTTGGTTGAAGATTTTGGCATTGCAACAATTTGTTCTGCAAGCGACTTGGGCACTTGTGTGTGCCTTTTATATGCTGCTAGTGCACATTGAACACCTGACTTTGAATGTAAAGGTTCTGGATTTTCATTAGTTTTTGTAATCCATAAAACTTAAACTATGAAGTCAGATGAGTGGTGACATCACTCTATTAAAACACCCAGGACTCCATACCACGAAGCCGACAGCCATAAATATGCACACTGGGTCCATCTTTTCTGGCACCCTCGGGCGATTCGGGATACATACAATTCTATATTTGAATCACCATGACCAGGGGTTGATTTAAAACCACACCGGCAAGAAATCCTGGTGCAGGTGAGACGGAGAGAGAGCAAATGAAAAAGTGCGTCTGATCAGCGCTTGGGCATTTTTTCAGCAGTTATGTTGTCGGACCAGAGATCAAGCGACCACTAATGCCCTTGGCATATCCACTAAATGGGCCGCTGTGGATGACCAACTTGGCTCCTTGTAAAACGATTCCATCAAAGGTACGCAGGTACCAATGACTTCATAGAAATTTAAGACGACCTGCGGCCAGAGGTGATTGCGCATGCTTAAGCTTTGCCCTTCCATGAAGTAATGTGAAAATTTATTAGTTTTTACGCCTCACCCCATGAAAAGAAGCCGCTGTCACAAATTACACATTCTGATTAATGAAAACGCTGGTAGGTGTAAAATCAGTTGCTCACTTATAACCTCTGTAGAATCACGTGTCCCGATCAGACTCGGCATCGTCACACAGACCTGTCAAGCAACGTCATTGATGAATGAAATGTATGAAGAGGTTGCAATTAACAATTGTATGTATATTTGGCTGAATACACAACCGTATACACAACATTTTTGCGGGCTAGAGGTGTGTACTCCTGTAAGATTCTATGTTAAAGTGACATTCAACACGTTGAATATTTTTGCAGTAAAGTATCAAATTTGCAAGGTAATTTCAGCAATGTACAGCCATTTAGCACAAGAAATTTGGTGTTTCTAGGTAGAGCGGTTTAAAAGTTACATGGGTGTAGATTACAATGGAAACTAAGGGGGATACACATACCTAGCCCGCCTGCCTATCGAGCCCTCTACTGAGCAGCCACGTTAACTAGTTGATCGTGACTTTGCCTATTCAACAGTGCTTGTGCACTTATGTTATTTTCTCGGCGTGAAACAATAGTGGTCATGCACAGAAGCAATTTTGTTGGTGGGGGGATATCCAATATTCAAACCAAACAGCGGGTGTTTGTCTGATTTGCCAGATAATAAGTGGTAAAAGGGGTCCACATGATGCTGATGTTAAACAATTGGGCCATGTAGTTGAACAAAACCTATATGATTTTTTTCTTGCGTCCTTACGCGCAACCCAAAACCTTTTAATTTGAACTCCATGTTACTGTGTCCAATAGTTTACACCGAATGCTAATATTGGTATTTCATGATTACCAAGGTACTGTCATGTCATATCAAACAGTTCATGAATGGTTGAGAGTAAAAGAACAAATCTCTGTGGCAATACAAATACTGAGGATAGCAAACATCAAACGCAGTGGTCTCTTTATATGTGCCTACCTGTTTTGTATGTCTATGAAATATTTGGTGGATCCATCAATAAGCTTTTGATGTATAGGTCAATTCCATAAATAGAAGTTCACGAATTCTAATGCATTTCTCAGTTCTTGTCGTTCATTCAAGAGCTGGAGATAGGCAAAAAAACACCATTTTTTGAGGTGAAACAGTTGCCTCATGAGGCCCATAGAAATATAAGTATCAATATAAGAGCCAAAAAGAGTCTCTTTTAAAGGGGGCTCTCCAAATATTTCAGATCGGACGATAATCTTAGCTTATATAGCTATTCTTAAGACAAACATTTAGATATGTAACAAGGTATGGGAAATCGCAGATGCTTGTATAAATGTGCAAATAACTTCAGGCATTTTGTCAAACCTCTCGGGAATTTATTATACCAGGCTTACTTTAACAAATTGGGCCTTTTCCAGTTGAACGTATCTGAAAATGAATAAACACCAGTCTCACAGTTTTATAATTGCAAAACAAATAGATAATGACAAAATCTTTTGAACTTTTTACACTCATGGATAAACATAAACGTTGTGCGCAAATGTTAAAAGGTTGATGAAATGCGTCAATCAGCATCTCCAGATATACTAGTATACAGGAATAAATGACATTTCAGGTATTTGTCCAAAATGGATACATATACGTAGCAACCAGTTCCTAAGTTGATATTTTTGTCAGATGTAAAATCTTTGGCCCTTTGATGCATTTTTATGCAGAGTAGAGACACTTTCAATGTAAACATCAATACGATTGAATCTATGAACCTTGTTATGTACTCCGTAACCTCAACAGGTTTTTGATGTAACCCCTGTCGTTAAATAATGCGACTGACAATATTGCTGCTCGACTGAAGAGTCACACACCTGCTGGCCTGAATTTGGAATAAATAAATAAATAAATAAATAAATAAATAAATAAATAAATAAATAAATAAATAAATAAATAATAATAATAATAATAATAATAATAATAATAATAATAATAATAATAATAATAATAATAATAATAATAATAATAATAATAATAATGAGAATGATCCTAAAAAAAAAAACAAAGTGAAAATTTGTGAAATAAAGACACTTGAATAAGAAATAAACCAGTGATTCTGAAAAAATAACTGATATATGTAGATTTATTAAAACATTTTCAGCCTCATCATGTTCCCTGTTCTTCTATCCTATCTGTGTATAGTTGCCAATATGACTGTAACGTATGTTGAATGTCACGATATTAACACATGACATTGAGATACCGTATGTAATAAAGAGTATATTCTGGTGTAAGTTCGCTATATATTCATTTTTGTTTATCTTGCTGATGGCTCAGAAGCGCAAAAATAAACACACATTTGGACAGTATTTTAACAAAAGTTTTAAAAGGAACTGTGTCCAGAATAGTAGCATTAATTATTCAGTCAAATGCGAGAATGTAAAACCCGTAAAAGTATATACACGAGAAAATACGTACATTTGTAAATTGGGATTTTTGCAGATAAAGACCGTCTTCATGAAACTGGAACAATTATTGCCGATTTAAAATTCAGTTTTTGCTTTAAAATCACTCTTATGACTACATAAAACATCTTGGACTGGAGGGATGGTTAAAACATTATGTCCCTCTACATTGATATGCCATGTTACCTTAAGGCGTACATCTCATACCGAACGAAATGTGAAAATATTAGACGTTAACGACTCTTAAGTGACACACGGCTCTGCTGATAGAGATCGCCCAAGGCTCAAGACATCTCCAAGGTGAAAGTTCATTGACGTAACACTCTGCCGGAAAGGAACGCTTTATGCATCGCATAAACTGTCACAACTTGGGACGATGCTGGCAACACTAGGCTTCTCTGCTGCAACATGTGTACCATCTGCTGCCAAAAATAAATATGGTCAACCTTGTCTCCCTTTCAACGAGCCAAAATTAATCACAAAATAAAAATGTCGTCTACTTCAATGACATAAAAATTAATATTAATGAAGGAAAAATTGAATGAGAATTGTATAAGGGCCCTACCAGAACAGATCAACTGTATTTTTTCGCCAACATGAGGCGTTTGTTTCCCAACCCGCCTCAAAGAAAGCCGTTAACTCCCTCTGATTAGGGCTTGTAAGATGTACTAATCCACACGGTGGCACCTTTTACTACAGGGATAATTGGCCAATTCTGGCAGGGTTTCCGCCAGAGGGTAAAAATGGTAAAATAGCACACCCTAAAAAATCTCAAGGGTACTTTTGCTTACCCTGAGATTCTAGCAGATAAGAACAGTTTTAGCATATATTATCCAGATATGCCATATAAATTCTTCATCATTAGAATTTTTACTTGAGAAAATGAATACTTGAATACCTTAAAATTTCACTCTGGCTGAAAGCTTGTGGTTTTCCACATGTCATGAACCGGAGTGATGACAAATTAGTTTCAACTATAAAATCACGTGGGACCACGCGGGATCAACAGTTGTATAAAGTAAAACTACTCTTGGATTATTGGTTAGTTTTGGTATGTATCATGAGCTCCTGGCGTGTTTTGGTGACTGTCCTCATAAGAAATATAGTATTAATACATGGGCATGGAAAACCAATTGCAGGCATTTTCAATCGTACAACTGATTTCTAAAAGAATCGCACTAGGTTGTAATTAATATATAGACAACTAATGATGGCTGGGTGAAAAGTTCCAAAAGCCTAAGTGGGATATTTCAATCGGACTGAAACAAACTTTTGCCATCAACAAGTAGAATCATTTAATGAATCATAGACATGTGTAAGAACTGCGACTATAGTAAGATCAGTGCCTTTTTGCCAGGCCACCTTGTGAACCTACCCATTGAAATCACCAGAAATGGACAAAACTGGATAGAGGGCAGTCATCAAGTACCTGCAGCTGAAAGGGCTAACTCCAACACAGATACATGCCGACATGGTCTCCACTTTAGGGGATCATGCTGCTTCCTTTTTCCACTGTTAAGAAGTGGGTTGCGGAATTCAAGCGTGGCAGGGAGAGCCTTGGCGATGACGGGCGTCCAGGAAAGCCTTCAACAGCAACCACTCCCGAAAACATTACCCGGGTGCAAGACATGCTGATGGCTGATCGGTGATTGACCAGTCAACACATTGCCAGTGTTGTGGGCATCTCTCATGAGAGGGTTGAGCACATTGTTACCAAGAAGTTGGGAATGACAAATGTTTCTGAGAGATGGGTGCCAAAGGTCTTGACAGCGGATCAGAAACGTGTCAGATTCCTGGCGTCCAGGGACAATTTGTACCGTTTTGAAGCAGATCCCGATTATTTTTTGGCCCGATTTGTAACCATAGATGAGACCTGGATTCATCACTTTGACAAACCAGAATTGAGCCTAAACAATGAACGCATCCGGGATCATAACCGCCTCCCCCCCCCCCCCCAAAAAAAAAAAAACAAACAAACAAACAAACAAACAAAAAACAAACAAACAAAACTAAAGTCGGTTCCTTCTGCTGGAAAGTGATGGCTTCAGTCATTTGGGATTTCAAGGGTATTTTGCTGACCGATTATCTTAAAAAAGGCCAGACTATCAATGGCTTATATCATGCTGAACTAGTGAGAAGTTGTGTGAAGCTATCAAAGCTAAGCGACGAGGAATGCTCACTTAAGGGGCCCTGTTCCACCAAGACAATATTTCTGTTCACAAATCGGTGGTTGCCACGTCAGTGATCCATGATTGTGGCTTTGAAATCGTTGACCATCACCTTATTCACCCGATTTAGCCCCGTCAAACTTTCACTTGCTTCCTGTTTTCTTGGTAGGAATGACGTCATTTCCACTGGGAATGACATTTTTATGGTGGCTGAAGAAAAATTCTTCTTGACCAACATTTAGGCCTTGCAGCATCGTGGAAAAAGTGTATAAACCTGGAAAGGGACTGTGTAGAGAAATAAATGAAAACCATCGACTTTGTACGGGTCCTTCACAGCTGAGCTTAGAACTTTTCTGCAAGCCCTCCTTTTTACGATTATATTATATGGGTTCAAACTTGGTTATAAACGGTTCCTTCAACACGATCATACATGTGTACAGACTCTGTCTCTCTTTCTCTGATATTCATTCAAGACGGCCATACTTCCTTGTGCTACTTGTTCACTGTATGTCTCATTCCGGATTGTCTTATCAAAATGCTTCTATCAGAAGCCTGGTTTGAAGAGTAATATTCATTTGGCTGGTGCAAAAGCCAAAACATTTTCGCACCTAAAGAAAAGGCTACCCGTCATCCTACGTGTTCGTATGGACCTCAGACGCCGCGTTTGTGGCCTAAAGCACCAAGAGCAATCTTCAATACCCGCGTGTACAATCATAACCTCAATAGTGCATATTTATTGACATAAACCTTCTTAATAAGTCAATAATGGCGTCATTATGGCAAGCTTATTAGCATAAACACCTGATTTCATCATGACATCACTATGGCATGTTTACCGAAACACAGCATGTTAATGGACATGAAAATACCCCAGAAAAAGTTTATAATGGCATCATCATGACACGTCCACGTTCATAATAATAATAATAATAATAATAATAATAATAATAATAATAATAATAATAAAAATAATAACAATAACAATAACAACAACAACAACAATAATAATAATAATAATAATAATAATAATAATAATAATAATAATAATAATAATAATAATAATAATAATAATAATAATAATAATAATAATAATAATAAATAATAATGACAATTGTAATAATCACCTGAAACGGTTTATAATGGCGTCACTATACAATTATGGACTTTTGCTGAGGGCACTGGTTAGTTTTATGGACCTGAAAGAACAATCCTGACCGAGGCCAAAGGAGTATATAATGATATCAATATGGCATGTTTATTGACGTAAAAAACACCTAAAAAAGTTTATGGTGATATAACTATACAGACAAAATTTCAGCAAGCCGCACATATTAGATCTGTATTAAATCTTAAAAGGCAACATTAGGATAACTCTGTCCTATCTGTTCACATAGACTAATTACATAACAACCAAAACATGGAAGACAAGTATATATGGGTCACACCCTGCAGGCATCCGAGGTATATATGGTCATATACGTGCTTACAATCAGTCCCATAATCCATATAATACAATTTACCGTTTAACGACGTGTGATAGGGTTGATTTAGTCTACTGTGTTTATTATGATGCAGTCACGTTAAATGATTCTTGCTCTATATCCTGCATAGATTGACGGTCGACAAGTTTATAGTCTGAATGTGTGATTGACCTACCATAGGTTAATAGGTCTATAGACAACATGAGGCCACATGTAAACATTTATACTTGTCTACATAGGCCCACTCTGTTTGCCTGTAGCTGATGTCACACCCACACGAGGAATTGGACTGAGCTATATGTGAGTGAGCTCAAATGACACTCCATTGTAAGTGTAATTATCATAATTATCTCTCATGGGCTCACTTGATTATAGCAATAAAAGCCAATCAGGGGCATACTTGATTACAGAAACTGAAGCCAATCAATCATAAATACAGGAATTACATCAAATAATCACTTATGAACTCCATAAGGGCCCTGATATACCGTCTTTTCGTCTTATTTTGTACAATCACACAGTGATAAATTTAAGATGTTGTTGTCCCGTAATTTTCTAAGTAAAAGATTAGTCTTACCGACTGAAAATACATATATTGTGATTGTATTCTGTAAAATAAATCAAACTGAACTATCCATTTTAATCAAGGTAATTCTTTCATTGGCCTCCTGTGCTGCGTCGTTTTATCTCATCCATTACTCCCAACCCTTTTACACCCAGTGGTTTTAACTCATTCCATACTATGGTCACAGGCCTTGGTCAGTGGTCCTGGCACTGCCTGGCAAGTCATGCTGCAGCTGCCCTTGCGGCAGCTGCAGCATGACTTGCCAGGCAGTGCCAGAACCACTGACTTAAGACTATAGGCATGTTGCTACTTTAATGAAAGATCCTTTCATGAAAAATTTAAATATGCAATTGTCGTCTTAAATCTGGGTAAATATACGGAAAAAATCAGGGATTGGTATGGAATGAGTAAACTCTTTCAGTGCCATATTTTAGACTGAGTCAACAGCTTTTCTTAATGCACTTTTGGCGCAATGCACCTCAAGTGAGCCCAGGAAAGCTCTTGGCCTGGGCTAATGCCGTCTATTTAACTTCAGGCATGCTGGTACTTGAAGAAAAGGTCTTTTACATGGAACATGAATCTAGCACTCTAATAATAATTCAGAGCACTTCTTATTAAGTAGTTGGACTTTAGTAGCAGTTGGCACTAGAAGAGTCAAGCAGTGTGGAACCTGAAATTTTTCCTCGGGGTAAACAGGTAGAGACCAGCAACTTAGCAGCGGAGGTAGACTCCCAAATGTTATATATTTTACGCCAGCTTATGACTTCATTGATATTGCTAATTGGCTTATTTTCCCCTGGGTATCACTCTCGGCGGTCAGTTTGGCATTTTGGGGGAATACAAGGAGATGAAACTTTGCCCGCCTGGCCGTTGCTGGTGGCATGATTGTACCCACTCAATCATGTTTCAGAACTGGAAGATAAACTGCCACCTGGTGTCCAAAGCTAACCAATCAGAAGTTTGCTTGCCGTGAGGTGACCAATTAAAACACCGTCAACAGATTTGGCATTTACCAACTTTGAACACTAGGCGGCGTCGTATCGTCGAGCTCTGGAAGGACTGGATACATGCATGCCAATCATTACCGTACAGCAGTTGAGTATGCGTTGAGTACACAAAAAGTGTCCATTGAGTGTCTAAATGGGGCCTGTTGCTTTTCATTCCTTTTATATATATCCAAAATTAGTCCACGCAAAGTGTTGCACCACTTTATGGATTCTACTTGTCGAAATACTATGGTTGTGTGTTGCATTTTGAAGTTGTGGGCCGGCTATTTAAGAGGCCTCGACCTCGAAAATACGGCTCCTAATTAGCATATTACATTAACACATGGTAGTAATTACACACCTGTTTATTAGTAGCAGGCATAATACTTTCTTTTCAAAGGTGATTTTCAAGAGCCACTTTTTAAAATGGTCTCTCACAGCTCAATGTCATGTGATTATACGAAACCTTGACATTGGCATAAAATACCAATTTTGGGGATGTTAGGTGGTACTGCTGCTCTTAAATTAAGCCACGATAAAAGGCCTGATATAATAGCTCATGAACCGTTGATTAGGAAACAGATTTTTGGTGAACGGTACATGTAAGCTATATGATGGCAGGACTTTGAATATACTCTTTGGAAACCAAAAATAACAAAAACCACCAAGCTCCAGAATGTGCAGATAAAATTAATAACTTTGTTGTATCCATAAGAAGTTTGGATCTGGTAAACCAAAGTTGCAGCAGAGGCTGGCCACCTTATCACAGCATAGCGCAAGGACTCTAATTTACTCTCTATAAATATACATACATGTGACCTTAGGGCGAGAAAACTCATGAATCCCTTAGAGAGAATGTCATTCATACTTGACCTATGACCTGCCTGTGGTGGGGTCAGGTGTGACGTCGTTAGCGAGGAAGACGTTTTACATACAGGGCACTCTGTGTGTTGTGTGCCACACGCGTTTGAATGTGTATGTTTACCGGGCAATGTAACCATCTGGTGGCAAAATACATGAAAATATCTGACTAAAATTAGCCGGTATCTCAACACGTCCAGGTAGAAATAAACAATGAAGAGCAGATCGAAGGTCAAAACTTTAAAGAGATTGTCCACAAATGTACGAACACTTTCGTTCTTTGATAGTTGGTTTCATTTCTGTGACAGAAACGTGCGCATAACAATATAATTATGACACTGCTCAACTGACCTCGCCCCGTTACACTGTGCTGCGATGACACGCGTTATGCCATTTTTACTTAGCAGGTATACATAAAAAGTCCCGAATTGTCCACGTCAAGATAGACATTTGGCCAAGCCGGGAACGTGAAAATATTCCATGAAACAATGTTAATGAATTGGTACTTACAGTTGTGTTGAATACAGAGGCGCTATTGGTTAAAACAGTGGTGTTCAATATGGAGGCAGTATTGGTCTTTACAGTGGTGTTCAATATGGAGGCACAACTGGTCCTTACAGTGGTGTTCAATATGGAGGTATATTGGTCTTTACAGTGGTGTTCAATACGGAGGCAGTATTGGTCTGTACAGTGGTGTTTAATATGGAGGCATATTGGTCTTGACAGTGGTGTTTAATATGGAGGCAGTATTGGTCTTTACAGTTCTGTTGAATATATAGGCTCTACTGGTCTTTACAGTGATGGCGTATATGGATGCTGTTTTGGTCTTTGCAGTGGTGTTGAGTATACAGAATGTGTTGGTCTTTGCAGCAGTGATGAGCATAGTGTTGCTCTTTAGAATGACCGCGAATTTAAAGCCTACTTTAGGCCTTACACTGGTAATGACTATACAGGGTGTTTGGGGCTTTAGTTTAGGCAGTGGTATGTATAGTTGTTGTGTTAGTAGCTACAGTGCCGTTTCGTAAAAGGTCCCAGGGTTCTGACAAAGGGTGGATGTTAACATGTAATGAGTTTTACTGAACTACTCTGTTTTATTTTACCATGACCCATCTGGACCCACGATACTATATTCCCCGGGATGCTCGAGTTCATGTGCATCTTCGTTTGACCAAGGATACGAACTTCGTGCCTTTAATTTGACCGTTGTTGCAGTTACCTGGTGTGCAAATTAAAGTCTGGGGACCCCACAAGTGTCCCTGTGCAATTTCGTAGCAGTTGGCTTCGCGGTTCTCGAGATCATTTTTTTAAGGTTTTGTCACAATAATAATAATAATAATAATAATAATAATAATAATAATAACAATAACAATAACAATAACAATAACAAACAATAACAATAACAATAACAATAATAATAATAATAATAATAATAATAATAATAATAATAATAATAATAATATGTATTGAAAAAGTGTTAAAATCACTGGACCGTGACTATTAAAAATTTTGGAAGAGACACACCTAAGGTTCTTCTCTACCAAGTTTGAAGGGAATCCAGCTGACGGTTTTGGAAAAAAAAAGCCGAAAATGTGATCCGTGGCTGGATGGACGGGCGATTGACTATCCTATGGGCTCTAATGACTGATAAGTCAGCTGAGTTAAAATATAAGCAGAATGGACCAACAGTGAATCGCCGCCAATATGGGGCAGCAATATTCTCTCTCTCTCTCTCTCTCTCTCTCTCTCTCTCTCTCTCTCTCTCTCTCTCTCTCTCTCTCTCTCTCTCTCTCTCTCTCTCTCTCTCTCTCTCTCTCTCTCTCTCTCTCCTCTCTCTCTCTCTCTCTCTCTCTCTCTCTCCTCTCTCTCTCTCTCTCCCTTTTTTGTGTTGTTGCATGTAATGATTATGTTGGACATGCAAACGCGCAACAATTAAGCTGTATCGGGAGCAGATGTTATTGTTTTGGCCGGACAAAGCCCGCAGGGAGACCCACAGAAGACGCCCCACAGTATGCACAGACAGGTTCTTTTTTTGTCAATCATATAAATGTACACCTACAGGTATTTACTTAGACCACTTGCAAATCTAGAATGTACACTGACCCCAAACTGTTGACATTTTATTCGCTTTTCAGCAAACGTCCAATTTGTCGTTATTGCTCCACCTTGCTTAGAAAATAGTTGACATCGCACGGCTTGAGTGGTATGGAACGGAGTAGGAACCGCTGACAGAAGGGATAAAGTAAATTGCTGCCAGAGGTGACAAGCTGAATGTTTGAAAGTGGTCACACAAACGGTTACACAACGCTTGAAGGGCACAGCTTACTGGCAGAGTAATATTACATATATACATATGTGTAACTGAAAGAGATGTATTATCAAACACAGTACAAAAGGGAAATCGTCCGCTCACGGAATGCTGTTTGCCACATTGGCTATCAGGTCATGTTATAAATTTCACCCTATTTTGCCTCAATATTTGTTCTCTCCCACATTGACACCAGCTGTTCTGTACAAGTTTGTTGGAAATAAAACTGAACGTGTGCACATATTTAACACATAATGCCGAGAAGCAATAGGGGCGCACCTGTAAGCGTATGGAACTCACATGTGTGCGAGGCCCCGAGGGTATAGTTGACGCTATTGTTATTTCTGAGCCCATAAAATTAGCTCGCAGATCACTTTCCTGCATGCATTCAAAGGTACAACCAACACCACTTCTTCTCGAGTAATGTTGCGAGCTTACATCACCCTGCCTTGTTTCATGGACAGCAAGAAAAGTGCCAGCAACGTGCAACTCTACGATAAAATTACGTAGTCGGTGGACTAGGTATTTAAGGTCGCCACCAAGTGAAATTCTTTCTTTCTTTCTCATTATTCAAGTGCATATTTCTGGGTTGTTGGTCCCTTTTCATACAATTTTCAAGGAATACCGTGGATTCACATTTTTAAATGCACAAATATTTTGGGGGGCTATAAACACATACGGCATAAAGTTGTTTTATAGTCCCCCGCCTAAAAAGTATAAACACGAATGCAAAAAAAAATAGCCAAGTTGGGATGCGATACAACTTATCAAAATATAGTTTTACCTTTAAAATTTGTCCATCATCCGGGTACTGGTCGAGGATCTTTCTAAGTTGGACGATAAGGGGTGGTAGGATGATCCCCTGGTTGAACTCGTCCTCCTCCAGGTCCATGTCTAAACAGAGAAAAGAAAGGTCGATTTTACTAATTATATCTCAAAACACAGGACAGAAGGGTTCCAAGTTTCTTAACCAGTGTCCTCTTACTAAGAAAATTTGTAACTGCTTGCATTTCACACGTTTAAATGCCCAATGTTATGCACTGAGAGATGTTTCAGCAGGAGGAGAAGGGCTCTGGTCGTCTCTCTGGTCTAACCTGTTCAAACGTTTGTCTGTTCAACGACTGATTCGTAGCTAGTCATGTTAAAACAATCAACTTTTATGCATATTGTCAGTAAAACAATGCTTTAATAAGTCTACATCATGAAGTGAAAGCGTTGCTTTAATAAGTCTGTATCACGACAGGAAAAGGCATTGCCGTAATCGGTGTGTGCAATGCTAGGAAAGTATTGCTGTAATCACTCTGTATCACAGCAGGAGAAGGTATTGCTGCAATCACTCTGTATCACAGCAGGAGAAGGTATTGCTGTAATCACTCTGTATCACAGTAGGGGGATGTTTTGCTGTAATCACTCTGTATAACGGTAAGGGAATGTATTGGTGTAATACATTGAAAGTGTTGCTTTTATCGGTATTTGCAATGACATAAGGTATTCCTGTACATCAGTCTGCATAAAGGCATAGTGGTTTTGTTGGAATCTGCATACGAACATGACGGCACTGCTTTACTCCGTCGGTATAAGGACAGAAGGGTAAACCTGTAATACGCCTGTGTAAGGACAAAAAGACATTGCTGCAAACGCCACAGCTCAGGTAAAACGAGGGGACAGGTTATTTGGTCAAGGCGGCTCATGTGTTCGAAAAAAATGGCTGCAGTGAGGCGGCATTGCCTTGATATCTTGGTGATCCTATTTAGCCAATGTATTGGAACTTGGGCCAACTTTCTAGAATTCAAATTTAATTTATATCAACTCTGACCTGCTTGGCCGTAAAACACCTTCATTTGTGACCAAAACTGACATACACATTAAATTCATTGTGAAGGAAAATGCATGACCTCCATGCCTCTATAATTGCATTACAAAATAAACCCGTCAAACACAAATATGGCATGTGTGCAGAGACAGGGGAAAAAGTGCTGTTGGGACTTCCAAGGCGGCATGGGCCCCTTTTCGTTCCTCTGACATCTGGATGTCTCTCATCTGTGTCATTTTGTTTAAAAAAAAGCTGTACATTGCCTAGATCTATATGTTTCATAATGTGACCAGTCAGTCCACCACTTCCACTGCAATTATATATTTTTTTTTTGAAAAATCCCCGACAGTCCATATTCTGTCTCTAGGTTAACTGGTGCCTTTGACCACTGTCAAATAATTATTTACCCCTTTATTATGCTAACTGCCTGTAATTTGTATCCGAAAGCTATAAGTTGACCTGTTTACTCTTATTAGCATGGCCCGCTACATGACAAGAATACACACATATTTTATTCAATACTTAAAAGTGCCACTAAACACATGTTGCAAGCTGTTAAAAATGCACCCTGGCCTACCAATAGATTCGATACTTCGTCTGACAAGGACAGTAATATATTTAACCCTGTTGTTTTACTGGCGTACAAATCGGAACGTTCAAATAACTGCTCTGTTGACTGTGAACACTTGAATGGACTGTGTTTTGTACATAACAAGAGCCTTCTTTTTCTATAATCATCAGCACACATCCAAGCCCCTATAAAGAAACTGGATGGAGTTTACATATGTGTGTTTACAATGTATATTTAGATGTATTTTATTATTGTGACATACGCTAAAAATAAAACATATAATATACATGTAATGCAAAGATAAATATACAGCACCAAGCCTCTTTGGATGATGTAGATCTTTTCCAAGACTAAACAAACAAAAAATGACGAAAGGACCTTGCATGAAACATCCCTCCTTTTGATGCATGCATTTTGAACACAGTTTGCCGCCATTGTACACTCATAAGACATAAACCAAATAACTGCTTCCTCACATGATTTTGTTACAAACACCAGACATGTATTCATCTCTTTTTCAAACAAGGGCATTCTCATACCCTAAAAAAAACGCATGTACAAAGTAAATGACTTCCAATTTATATTCTTTGTTTTGTGCACAAGAAACAAAATCGATCTTCGAAGTATAATTCTCCAACAACAGCCTGTCTCGACTTAAAATCTGTCAAAAAGGACTTTTGCATACGAAACGGCAAGCTAAAATGTATCCCTAAATGAAAACTGTTGCCACGAATTTTACACATATATTTGTAGTTTGGGCTTATCTAGCAGGATCTCTGCCCTTTCCGTGTCAGTAAAAGTATTTTTCTGGATTCCAAATCAAGAGTACAAGGTGATTTTCTTTGAAATAGATCTTACATGTGATCCACATCTGTCGAGTATTCCAAATCTTACTTAGAGGGATCTGCTTTGGGGTCTGCTTTAGCAAGGATCTCTACCTTCCTTGGCTATACTCAGGAATGACACATTCCATGTCACCTTGGATAGGGAGTATTGTAACTCACCATTTCTCTTCTGCATACATACATGCATACATACATACATACATACATACATACATACATACATACATACATACATATCGTAACTACACGTAAAGTGCAGTCGTGTTTTGACAAAAACTGCTACATATCTATCGACTCTTAAACAGACACAACACAAGGAAGATGAATAGCAAAAGAACAGCGTTCGGTGTGCATATACATTGCGTGTATAACTCTATATTAAAAACCAGATGCACCATGATTTATTCCATCGAGTGACAACATATTGTCTCGGCTATTTAAATGAATAAATAACAGTCTGCGCTGTTGCTGATTATTCTGTATTCAGTGTTGAGAATTACAACTGATCTTTTCCACATAGACCCTTCATATATTTGATAACCCGTGTTTTAATCTGTAATTATCTATATTTATTTGCACATTTTCCATGCACACACGATAGTGCACTTAATATTCTCATATATTATAGTGTATGGAAATAAAAAAAGGGGAGTAAAGGATGAAAAAGTAGATGCTGCAGACGCACAAATCATAGAGAAATAAAATTCCGGGTGATTTTTTGTTGACCTAGACCAATTTGGTGCCTGAAACTTGGTTTAGACTTGCTGCTACTTGAATGAAAGGCCTTTGCATGAAGAATTCGAACATTTAAGAGTTACACTGACTTAAGTTAACTCCATTCAACTACAGTCGCTTGAGGCAATGGAAGTTGTGTCATTTAAGTGCACTGCATTTTTTAAATGAAATGTTAGTTATGGAACATCAGGGAATAACCGTGTTTCTGTGGGTGCACTGCCCTCTACAAGGGAGAGATATACCTCAGATAAACAGCAATTCGGTATGAAAAACGATATACACGACAATTTATATATATATATATATATATATATATATATATCAATCATAGTCACCAAGTGCATGCACCGGGTCCTTGTTCTTGTACTATTCATTCAGACATTCATTCAAACAGGGGTCGTCATCACCATTTATACTCTTATGCGCTTTCTCAAGTAGAATTTGTGTTACTACCAGTCTATTGATTATTTTCAAATGCTAAAAGATAATCTGATTGCTTAAAAATATTAGACGAATGTTTCCAAAAGAGTAAATTAAACATGAACAGATTGTTTATAGATATAAATATAATATAGGTTGTTTCCATCCAGTAAGTTGATTATGCGACTGCTTGCATTTGGCGTCCTCGAATTATCAAGCATCAGTTTGTGAGAAGAAAGGAGTTACTGCTGAATATACACACGTTACCCGCAAAGCATACCAAACTACGTATTATCTAAGTGGAGATGGGAAAACACAGAATCTGGCATGTGTCGCAGGCAAATAAATACGGCGAGAAATATTACCAAATACACTTGGGATTCCAATCTCAATAAGACGTCTGGGATCCAAAATTGTTAGTTTACACCTAGGGGAATGCGCGTGGCATTTTAACCAGATGGACTTTCCTTCACAGACACAATACATTACGCAATAGATATGTGGCAAGCAAATAAGCGATGTTACCAATGTAGTACTATGCAGGCTCGATTTCTGAGTGGTTTTATAATATATAATTACTTAGATAGATAGATAAATCTTATATATATATATATATATACACATATATTTATACATATATATAACAGTACCAGGGATCTATCGAATGAGGTAACTTAAAGTAGGTCAAGGTATGGGAATGAAACAAATTGATATGCCACAATGAATACATATCCATAGTTATAATTGTGTGGTTAATAGTTGGATTGAACAAATTCTTGATCACCAGCAGTGAGCAAATACAAAAACACGTTACTTTACAATTACCTGTCGATTTGTAAGTTCAATATATTTGTAAGTGGCTTTATGTATCTGTACTGATACATGTTCCACATGTACATGTACACAAACACACGTAATAAGTATGCATGCAATAATAACTATGGAGCTACCACGAGGCTGAACATGTACAGCATATGAGCTCATGCCGGGTACTGACCTAAGAAGGGGAAATGGTGGCAAAGATGCTACACCTGTAATCAACCAGTAAGGAGCCCTACTAAGACCCACTTGTATCTCTTTCAAATCTAGCTTTATGGTTATTGATATAGATACAATCATCAGCATTATAGTTGTTACATCAGATATGTATCTGGCATTACTCAGTATTCGGCCAGCTGGATCCAAGACGTCATATGCCAAGGCCAAGGGGGACGAGGCAGTGACAGATGGCAGAGCCAGCCGAAGGTCCAGTACCAGCTCGCTATATATAGTCACCAGGTAGCCTATAGCCAGCTCTGCCCGATACCTGGCCACATTCCTGCCAGCTCACGAAACTCGGTTTCTCCAGTCCCCCAGAACCCTAAAACTTCGCTTGCATAGCAGTTTCTAATTGAAGAAAACTTACCATTTGCTGGCATACTGGGCCACACCCGGGACTGGTGGTACGTTAACAAAGATATCCCAGTTGCTGCATGAGGTTAACGATACAGCCGGTACCACTGTGGCTACATCCAACTGTACAATACGACGTCAGTGGTAGGAAAAGAGCCAGTGCTCTGGCTCTAGGCTATACACATATAGCGCACACTTGACTGACTTCACAGGTATGTCCATTGGTTCCTCTGATACCTATCAACTCTTGCACTTCAGTGATGACAGTGCAGACGCTACTGTACCTCAATCTGTATAAACTGGAAAATAAATATGACATGCTCGTGCGCGTGCCAAACGTCTGATGTCAGATCTAACCCAATCTGAATTGTGACGTAATAATCTTGACTGGGAGTTACGGTTTCAGAGGCATGCTAGTGATCCGCCATACGCTGGGGCCAAGTATAATGCAGAGTGACTTCACAGAAATCTGTATTCTTCCTATCAAAATTCTGCATGGAAATGCAGAGCAAATGGTTTTCTTCTAAAGACGTGCTGGAAAGTGACTTGCTAAAACAACTACGGTCGAAGAAGGGTAGTGGGTCGACTGAGGACATTTAGTGAAGTTGGTTTCTCCTATTGCTATTCCGAACAAAGTGCTTTGTGCAAGTGCCAATGTCAAGCACAAAGCCAAAGCAGACGACACTTTGACCTTCTCGGTTTACAGTTTACCCCGCAAAGTGTTCAAAATACCCGACAGGTTGTGTTTCATTTGAATAAAACATTTAACTCTAGGCTGCCAAAAATAACGGTTATATTTGTGTACAACTATTTACGCCTGCCACACTTTCAGGACCGAGGAAATATTGGCATGGCCGACATTACCTTGCTTGCTGAACTGGTAAACTGACTATTTCCAAGTGAAACATGATAATTTGAACATGATGTAGCATTCTACTTCAAAGTTACAAACCAAATTCCAATTACCGATGCATTCTACTTTGTTAATTCTCCTTCCACAAAAGTCCACTTTGGTTGATGAAAACTCCAAATCTTGAAATAAGCCGACAGAAACGGCAGCATTATCTCAAGGAGAGTAAATCAAAGAACCAAGCAAACACTACTATGGTGTGCACTAAAGTCCAGTTTATTAGTTGGTGCTCTGTATATTTTCGAACTTCACTGTATGATGTGTAATTGTAACATGACAATCATCCTTGAATATTAGCATTTCCGTTTCTTTTGGGCTTCATATAAAATGTATTTATAATCTATTGTTACGTCATATATATATATATATATATATATATATATATATATATATATATATATCAACTTCAGTAACAAAAGTCTTTGACTTGATGACCCACACAAGCATATATGTTTCAAAGGAACGCAATTCAAATATATTAATATTTTCTTGTTGCGCTTAATACATATGTATTAGACCTCAAGCTACAAAAGTCTTTGACTTGATGGGTCACACAAGCATGTGTTTCAAAACAACGTGATTCATAGTACAACTTTGTGCGGGTCGTCACGTGTCATGCGTGCTATAGCTCAATAAAAAATGGCTCATACGCACCCATCAATTCTGACTTGTGACAAGTCTTTTGGAAGCAGCTCCATGTGCGTTCAAGTTTACAGCTTTATTGTAGGATTTACATCATATTTTAGTAGAACTGGTTTCTTGAGACACGATGTAAGGTCAACAGTGTTTTGATTGTCCAAACAAGAACTCTCCTAATGGCCTAGTGTTGCATGTTATGTTCAAAACACTTTTGAGTGTTGCACACCACGGTGGGGGGGGGGGGAGGAGCTTATGCAGTACAGAGTCACAGACACGTAATCACGCAGATGGGGCTTTTAAAAATGTTGTGCTCCAGATGAACGCATTGCGGTACGAGAGTCACAGACATGTTATTATGTCCATGGAGCTTTTGAAAATGCTCCAGATGAACGTAGTGCGGTACAATAGTCACAGACATGTCATCATGTTGATGGAGCTTTTGAAAATGCTCCAGATGAACGTAGTGCGGTACAATAGTCACAGACATGTCATCATGTTGATGGAGCTTTTGAAAATGCTCCAGATGAACGTAGTGCGGTACAATAGTCACAGACATGTCATCATGTTGATGGAGCTTTTGAAAATGCTCCATATGAAAGTAGTGCGGTACAGTTATACGCCACGCTATTGGGAGAATCGCAGCAACTACTTTGTGTGGGGGTGGGTAAGGGGTTTCTCGTACTGGCTTACTGGGGCTTTTTATTTACCGTACAGGCGTACTAGAAGCCCTCTTATTTTACGTACTTCGTACTATCCAAAATTTTGACAGATTTTTATTTTCCACACTGCCTACTCTAGAAATTTAAATTACCAGCGCACTGAACCCCCCCCCCCCCCCCACTTGTGTGGCTGGTGGTTTAAAAAACATGATTATAATGACACTTTGGCGAGCAAACCACGACATACATACATACATACATACATACATACATACATACATACATACATACATACATACATACATACATGCAAGCATACACACATACATACATACATACATACATAAATACATACATACATACATACACACACATACATACATACATACATACATACATACATACATACATGCATGCGTTTGCCAAGTGAAGTTGACAGCATGCACATGGGTATATTTACGATTAGGTCTCACAGCTAACAATTATATGCCATATGTCTTTTGGTCAGTGTAACCTTAAAGAAACTGCTGGGCTTTTAGTATCAGCTTGCTAGTGGTTTTAATACAAAACAATGGAATTTAAGGTCATGACAATTAAATAATATGAAAACTCCCGCTGCACATGGACTGTGAACGAATCTATCAACCTTCAAGGGCAATGACCATTTAGCTAGCAGTCTCCACACACGGAGTGAAGGAGACATGTTCACAAGGAACTCATGACCATGAAGGTTTGGCATTGTTGTTTTGTGACTCGTGTGGGGGCAGTGTGATGAAATAAATCTTGATCCACATTACAGATTTCAAAATCTTTGATTACGAGTTGAATCATGTGTAAAGATTGGCACTGGGCCTTTGTTGAGCAGGCAATGGCAGACGACTCCATTGACTGTGTCCTCACTGGGCTTTCATCGTGCGGTGGCATACACCTTTGTGTGCCCATTGGACTGGATTTACGTTTATTAGAACGCCTGCCCTGTCAGCTTTGTCACTTATACTTACGACCTCTATCGCATTAACAGGTACAACACGGCGCGCAAGACAACGACGACCAGCCTGGAAGACTCATATGGCCCCATTTGCGCATACGAAAGCAAACAGAACGAAGACCACAGACACAAGACTCATGCAAGCGATGACATACGTAGCGAAGGGGGGGGGGGGACCTGTCACATGGGGTATGTGGAAAGGGCAGTTTGTGTCAGACGCAGATGAGGGAATCTTTGAAATTAAAACGACAAAGAAATCATATGAGAAAAGTACAAGAAGATGTGCCGATTAAATAAAAACGAATGGAACCTTAACCTGGATTATTTGCACTATTTTCACTGAAATTTTCACGTTGGCATCTTTCAAATAGAACTGAAATACCCGTTAACCAGGGAACTAGAGTAGATCTGCCGGGAGAACCTAAAATCGCTGACAAGTAAGCGACCCTCAGCATCCTGTGGACATGACACATCAATCCATCCCCTCTTATTACCATATATCTTTAAAATCAGCCCCAGAACAATGAACAACCTTTGTTTACATGTTTATTTTTGAGCTTTGTCTTCGGTAGAAAACGGCGTGCAAAAGATGGAGGAGTCCGGATAGAGTCAGAAATGCCTGGCAGTTAGTCAACAGCCACTACAGGTAAGTAGGTGGTGTGGAAGAGAAGTGAAGAAGACCATTGTTGTGTGGTAATACGATACACGCGGGGCCAAGATGAAAAGCGAGACACTTGGAATACCGCACTCATACTATTGGGAGACAGTTATACAGGGCTGTCCAAATGGAGCATTGTGGCAAAATTTTGCTACAAAGCTCTTTCAAATTGCTACAGATTTTCTCAAAAAATATGTGTTTCTTTTGTAAAGAAGTGGCAAAAATGCTACAAGGAAGACAAATTTTGCTACAGATATTTTCAGCTGGACAGCACTGTTATACCATAGACTATCTGAAATAAGTAATTCAAAATTCATCAAATTTATATTAAAGAATAAATATAGGAAGATCATGGAAGGATTGGTAATACTTTTCGGAATTTTAATTGACGCTCTGTATGTTCTCGATGTGTTGTCTTCGTTTGTTTCTTTGTTTACATGCTTTCCGATCGTTATAGCTCATTCCATTCATTCATTCATTCATTCATTCATTCATTCATTCATTCATTCATTCATTCATTCACTCCCCTATTTATCTGAGTCACTTGTTGAGAACATGTGGGTGAAAAGTACGATCGTAATACAATATGTATGCGGTGCAGAGCCCAATTCAGGACGTTCGAGAAATGCTGTTACGTGTCCACTCGAACAATACAACGACACAGCAGCATGCCGACCTGCTGCTCAAAGCGGCTTTATCAGCAATTTGTACGGGTGGCTGGCATACCTCACAGCCCGTCACACCTCTTGCCTGCTCTAAATGACAAGAGCGACAGACGACACCCGGGACAATGACACTCTTTAGAAGACCTTGTGCCGGTTCTTCCGCCACCGCGTTTTGCTGATGCTTAGACCGGCTTTTGGTGTGGCAAGCATTTTCTCCATCATCCTTTTATAGCCTCCCAGTCCGTGTATTTCCTTTCTTAGAAGGAAAGAAGCTTCTTTCTCTCGAGGAGCAGTCCAGTGGACTTCTTGGAGATTCCATCGGAATATCTACCAGACCCCCGACCCCAACTCTTTTTATTCTTATGTCCTCTGCATCTATAAGCATGTTGGCACTTGAATGAATGGTCGCTTTAAAAAGACTATGAACACCGTATCGTTATGTCAGTTCCGAGCACGACTTTTGTCGAAATTGACAGTGATAAAGAGAAAGAGGCTTGCTGAACACATTGTATTTATATTCAAATATATTAACTACAGATATGCTCTGGCCCCCGCAGTTGTTACGCAAGAGAACTATGCCTTCGCCATGACGAAGATATATGTAACGTACCAGCTACGTTTAACCATCCAGAAATAACACTTTTAACGCCATGTAGATGAAATTTTCTAAATATTTTAAGCATCCTGTATGTTTTAAAACTTAGTCGATAACTGTATTACGTTGTTTGTTCTTTCGGGTTTTTACTTTTATCATAGGAGCTCATTTGGCCCTGCTTGATACACGAATCTGCTCTCCTTTCTGTCAGGTTTCTTGCTACAGCTCAGGCCTTCAGCATAGATCTGCTACAGGTGAGGGCTTCTATTGATTTTCTTTCTTTTTCTTTCTTTCTTTCTTTCTTTCTTTCTTTCTTTCTTTCTTTCTTTCTTTCTTTCTTTCTTTCTTTCTTTCTTTCTTTCTTTCTTTCTTTCTTTCTTTCTGATGTGCTGTTTATTCTTATTTTTCAATGGTATCTATTCTTCTATTCTTTTGATTAATTAAAAAAGTCAACAAAAATGTGTTTATTCATTTGATGGTCTCATGACTCCACTGGCAAAAGCTGTTTGTTGTCTGACCACTGTCTGGTTGAGCAATCTCCAAATACAGATGTCTCCCCTTTCAGAACTACGGCGTGAGTGATCTAAGTACTGCGTGAGTGACTACTCCTCAGGTAGGTAAAAAAAGAATTTTGGCCACATCGCAACTGGACAAATTGCCATCTAATGCCCACAGGGGGAACTAACCTTGGATGCAACACAGTAGTCAGAGCTGTAGGTTTGTAACCCTCACGTAAATTAAGTAATTTCTATGGCAAAGCGCGGTCTAGCTTCAGCATGGGATCGCAGTTAATATGAAAGCCCCCTATTGCAGCTGCCGCATGCTAAATCTGTTTAACTTTAATTATCAAAGTCACACACGGTACACAATGGATGAGATATTGGACTATCTCATCGGCTCGCTGCAACCTGTCCAAATGTGAAGGGCTGGATAGTGTATGCACTTACACCATCGTTTAACACCGTGTCATTTGGTTTCAAGTTGGAACAAAGACCCAGTCCTGTGGCACTTTGTAGCCAACGTCAAAAATCCATTTGTGACGTCACTGTATTTTCTAATTCCTGATTATTGGTAAAAATAATGAGCGTCGGCCTGAGGGCGTTGGCATCATTATTCTCTACGAATGATGCATTCCTCGGTAATAAATCTATAGAGAACGTTACAACACGTGAAAAAGAGGGAGTGTAAAATGTATTCAATGCAATGGCTGTGATGCCAAGTACCAAATTCCACTCTTCCTGGACACGAGACTGCCCAATACTTCTTGCATTTAAGTCACTGTCGACGTGGCCCTGTAGGTTTTGAGGTTTTGGAGACCAAACAGGCTGTCGTCACTGTGGGCGCCGTTTTGTAATATACTTTCTAGCATCTGACTCACTGATAGTGGTAATTGGACTCAGATTTTTTTCTCTTTTCGTAGTTTGCCATCAATTTTGCAAGAGTCTGCTACAGATATTACTTTTTACACAGGTGTGTACATTACAACAGAGCATAAATTACGGTAAACATGGTAAAGGTGTTTTCTTATTGAATTCGGAGTTCCCTGTTTTAAATATTCACTGTACGTAGTAATTAAGTGAATAGGCTGTTAATGGACTTCGTGCGACAACAGCACAGGAAGTCGGTAAATGAAAGAACCAAGGCTCATGCCACATAGACATCTGCAGTATTCTACAGCAAGAACTAGGACGACATTGACACGATTGGTCGCTGGATTTTCCGGCCTGAATAACTTCTGTTTATTTTAGACAAGAATCCATATATACAATATAAAAAAAATACATACGCTACATATATTTTAATCCATACATAAAGTTCTCTGCGGTGGGAATAGAGAGAAGAGAGAGATACAGAGAATATATTCTCTGACCTTCTGTTGCTTGTGTTGTGCAAGGGGACGACTGAGGTGCGGGTTTACGGTCTGTGTAAACCACTCCATCTTAAAGGTGTCTTTTTTAGAATTATTTTGATTAGAGGCACAAGCACCAAGGACTGTCTGCTCTGCATTTTGTATTTCAGTGACAAGTGGTCGAAGTTTATGTAAATAAACAGAGCAATTACAAGCTTCATTATACTGCAACAAATCTGAAGTAGATTATTGTACGGTTACCCATACAGGACAGGCAGTGTTTATTTATTTATTTATTCATTTATTTATTTATTTATTTTTACAATTTCATTCCTGTTTTTTTTCAATTTGCCTACCAGGCACCTCTGAGCTCCGTTATCAGCCCTTCTTTTCCTCGTTTATTCCCAGGGACTCAACACAATGATAAAATACCCATGTGACAAACGCAGGGCGAGTCACGCACGGCTTTAACAAAAATGTGTCAAGTACTGTAGCACGGGTAGATGCAAGAGTTAATTGCTCAGCCCCGAACACGAGGTTTTTTGTTGTTTACAAAGCAACACGCTAATCGTGATGTGCAAAAATCACAATATAGATAAATGCTATTATTATTATCTGACCACCCACAGCTGATGCTGTGACCTGCCTATAAAGTACTCAGTATTGTTCCACAGCCAAGTCCCTGATGTACCTGTATAATACGTAGACCAGAACGTTACTTGCGTCAAGTGCTGCTACATAGCTTTTTCCCCGTAATAATTGGCTGCCTATCTCAACAGTCATATGTTTTTGCCCCCATAAAAGCATCATTAACTGGTTGTGTAATGAGTCGGACAAAAGTGGGATCACGATGATGGAAGAATGATCAAGGTGTATTGGTCCCCAAATGATATAGGACCCGCGGGCCGGGTACAGGAACATTGCCGGGGACCATTGGGTGCAGGACACGGCGATTGATACATACAAAAGGACAATGACGTAATGGCATTGTGGTCGGTATGCTGTCAGGGGCTCTTTTCTGACAGCCCCTGTATTGGTACACTTATGGATCTATTTTCATCTACCTAAGCCAACTGCATCGATAACTGTTAATTGCAGCAATCTTGCTGTATTCATAGCTTCGATTATTTCACTGATGGTACCAAAACCGTGAAAATAAAAACTCAGTTAAACAGTATTTTACTATTGCTTGAATAGGAATCGTGCCTAAAATAGTGAAATTAAAAATACAGTGAAAATTTGAAGATGAAAAACATGAACATGTAAACACGCGAAAATTTACCTTTTTTTACTCGCCACCCGGGCGCCCACGTCTTTACGATGCCAGCATGTGACTTTTGGTGTTCAACACAACTTAAAAGTTTTGGGTTTTGTCTGATTCTGACACGCTGGGGACTTTAGTCTCGCCATCCCAGTGTTTTTTATGTATTTCCGTGGGCGAATTTCACTTCATTTTTGTGCGTTATAGACTCAGTGATACACATGACGATATAGGAGAGGTCACAATCAACAATTCAGCTGAATACACAACCCAATACACAGAGCTCTTCAGGGCTTGAGATGTGTATTCCCATTGGATTGCATGTCAAATTAACTTCACATTAAAAGATTACTTTTAAAGCTGCAACAATAATATTTATGTGAACATTTTAGCCATATACATAATTTTACCACACAAATTTTGCTATTCCTGCAATGGGTGGTTTTTAAGTTAAGGCGTGAATTAAAATGAAAAGCAATGGAAATACACAACTCTAGCCCCGAGTGAGTAAAATGCCCTCTACAGGACAGCAGTAGAAGCTTCTCTTCTTGCTCTCTCCTGTTAGCTGAAATGTAGTGCCGGGTAAAGCATTGCAACAAGAAATCTGAATAAACAAAATCTTGTACCGATTTTTAAAAGTATACTGCCATGAGCAACTCAAAAAATATAACGGCTGTGGTGTGCATATGCCCTATGAAAATGGTCGAGTGGTTTCTGTACCGCTTATGAGAAAACATTTTTACGATCACTGCTTCACATTTATTAGTGAGTGAAAACTGAGCAAATGGAACACAACGCCCATTGCTGTATCGAAATGAAAATAGTTCAGATCGACAAGGACAAACATCCGAAGGATCCCTCCTCTGGTAAGCAATATTCATGTACATTGATGTGCTAATAGCGCCCAATTCCAACATAAGTATCCACTTTAATTTTCAATGCATCCTATTAATACAATCAACGGTAAGACACTATTGCAAGGGTTAATCTCGCGCTAAAGGGATCATATTGTAAGCCCAGCATACGGGTACATACTGTAGTATTACTACTGTCAAGTCCAACAACGCAATGGCATAATTCTGAAAGGTTCATGATAAGAGTATATATATATATATATATATATATATATATGGTACCAGATGAAAGTACCACGATGTAAAAATTGTGGATACTATTGTAAAATACGAGCTAACTTTTTGCATGATGTGGCCATTTAAACTTCGTAGAGTCTACACATAGTGCTCTGATACTTTTGGGTTGCGTCAAAGAAGATATCACCCCTTGAAACTGTAAAATTCAGCGCACATGCACCAGGGAAATATAGAATATGAAGGAAAAAAGTGAAAGTTTAATTCACGTAGTCATCTGATTATTTTGAATTTGACCTTAAGAGTTGATTTCTTTGTCTGATGAGGACAAAGTGAATATGTCACCTCCTGGCTGGTCCCTGTTTCTAAGAATAAACTGAACAAATAGTGCAGTGACTTGGTAAATTAGAATGTACAACCATTTGCTTAAAGTGGAGCCGCATTAAGCTGGATGAAAACAACCACCAAGGTGAGCTACGTCTTAAGATATCCATATGTACAATTAGGATTATTATTGCGCAATCAATTCCTGATCGCCCACGTATGCGAAATCAAAAACAGATTGCAACTTAAGGAATTTTGTTACAACATACTAGTCTTCGAATTATAATCAAATTTACACTCATGCTATTCACGTATTTTTGCTTCTCGCAGTTCGCAAAAACCACAATGAAACCCATGCAAGTATTAAGTAGTGCACTTTCGTCTGAAGTGTAAAAATTGAGTGTCAGAATTACGAGCTCCTAATTTCTGTAATATCAAGCACTTTACCTATTTTATTACAATATTTCATCTCTTTTTCACCACAAATATTAATATAAGTTTTGAAATACACTATAATTTTCAAAATGGATTCAATTTGAGTAATTTGGTAACAGCTAACTCAAAGACTGATGCATCTCCCCTACTCTAGACATGAGTTATCCACTCTCTGCGCCGTCAGCTCGGGCATATTTATAATTTTTAGTTGAAAAATGCAGACAGTAATTGACATTTTCACAATCGGAACCGTAACAAACGTATTTTATGTGAAGTGAGTGCACATTTTGAAGGGAATTTAAAAACACGTAACTTGTCAACTCCGCTTTATTATCTCGTCGTAAGTATTCTGCTGATATTATTATTAACAAATAAAAAATTTTTACGTTTTTTACGTTGTTTATTTATTCATTTATCTATCTATCTATCTATCTATCTATCTATCTATCTATCTATCTATCTATCTATCTATCTATCTATCTATCTATCTATCTATCTATCTATCTATCTATCTATCTATTCATATATTATTATTATTATTATCATTATTATCATCATCATCATCATCATTATTATTATTATTATTATTATTATTATCATCATCATCATTTTTGCTGCTGTTGTTATTTTTGTTATGTGTGTGTGGGGGGGGGGGGGGGCTGTTTTATGGTGAGAACAGAAACAGAGCAGAACAAACGAGGAAACTGTTAGCTGGTGCATAACACAATTGCAAGTCACGAGTTGTAACCGGGCAGATTGATTTATTCTTTCCTAGCCCATAGCAAGGCTTTCTTGGTGGCACATGTTAGAAAATTTCCCCCGCAAACTACGAAAAACTCGGAAGCATTTGAGAATGAGACTTGTATTGAATTTGCAGAAGCACAGCATTGTACCTTAAACCGGCATCAACCAAATTTTTACGATGAAAAAAAAAAAAAATAATAATGATAATAATAATAATAATAATAATAATAATAATAATAATAATAATAATAATAATAATAATAATAATAATAATAATAAAAATACACGATATTGAGCATTACAATGTCCATTGACTTACATAGTAATCAACGTGCATTTACCGGTAAGTGCCCGAATTAAAAAAAATGCATTGAAACCCATAAATCCACAGCAGTGCCACCGGGTGATCAACTTTGTCTGACCTTCTCACAAGGAACAGATTCACCAAGTTTCAGCTCATCCTGAAAGACGGTTCTGGAGAAGTTGAAAATAGCAAAAACACACAAAACATCATAAAAAATAAGGCAAAAATTGCAGCGCCACCTGGTGAACAAACGAAGAACTAGGAGTCGCCAGAAGTGTTCCATTGTGATATTAAAGCAATTGGATGAGTGCTTTTTGTAAAATGATTTTTTTTTTAATTTAATAAAAAAACAACAACAAAAAATCCCCCCCCCCCAAAAAAAAAGCTGGAGCGTGCCCATATGAACAAACTTGGTAGAAACCCACCCAAGAGACATTGCCGTCAAGTTTGGTGAATCTGGATGAAGGTTTTCGAGGAGAATTCGAAAATATGAACTAGCATCGGAATCCCCATTGACTTACATAGTAATCAAAAGGAAAGGTGCATTTACCGATAAGTACCCGAACTAAAAAAAAAAAAAAAAAAAAAAAAAAAAAATCGTTAAAAATCAGGAACCTATAGTAGTGCCAGCAGGTGAACAACGTTGATTGATCCTCTCACAAGGAACATAGCCACCAAGTTTCAGCTTAATTTGACAGATGATTCTGGAGAAGAAGTCAAAAATAGCAAAAACAAGCAAAAAAGTATTTTTAAAAAGGGGACAAATTGCAGCGCCACCTTGTAAAGAAACTAGGAACTTTGAGTCCCTAGGAGTATTCCTGTGAAGTAATTAGGTGAGCTGTTTCGTCGGAGAATATTTTTTAAAGATTTGCCAAATAAGAGCCCCCCCCCATATACATATATATATATATATATATATATATATATATATATATATATATATATATATATATATATATATATATATATATATATAAATCATAAAAGAATCCAAAAAATCACTGGAGCGTGACCATATGTACAAACTTAGTGGAGACCCACTCCAGGTACATTGTTACCAAGTTTGAATTGAGTCTGGCTCATGGTTTCACAGAAGTCGAGAATGTGATTTAGCATTAGAATGCCCAGTCACTTACTAAGTAATCAATAGGAAAGGTGCAGTTACCGATAAATACCCAAATTGAATAAAAATCGTCAAAAAGCAAGAGTTTACAGCAGTACCACCTAATGAAGAGCTCTGGGTGACCCTTTCACAAGGAATATATCCATCAAAAATCAGGAGTTTACAGCAGTACCACCTAATGAAGAACTTTCGGTGACCCTTTCACAAGGAATATATCCACAAAATCTCAACTTAATCTGAGTAACGGTTCTGGAGAAAAAGTCAAATATAGCAAAAACACATTAAAAAAGCAGCGCCACCTGGTGAACAAATTAAGAACTAGGAATCCACAGGAGTGTTTCTGTGTGATATCAAAGCAATTGGGAGCTCGGTTTTGGAGATTTTTTTAAGATTTGCCAAAAAAAAAAAAAAAAAAAAAATCCAGAAGTCATCACTGGAGTGTGACCATTTGAACAAACTCCATAGAGACCCGCCCGAGGCACATCGCCACTAAGTTTGAAGTAAATCTGGCTGACGGTTTTGGAGAAGAAGTAGAAAATGTGAATTGTGAACGGGCGACGGACGAAGGGCGATGGCATTAGCTCTGTTGGCTAACAAGCCAGCTGAGCTAAAAAGCGACAATTGGTAGGCATTCATTATGAGATTTTAAGTTATTTTGAAACAAACTTGGGAATATCGAATTCAGCTTTATTTCACTGATGGTTTAAACATATTTTCATAAGGTAAGTGATGGTTTAAACATGCTTTTATTTTACAAAATTACAAGAAATATATTAACCAGTCATAATCAAAGCAATAGGGAACGAGGGCTAAGCCCTAAAGACATCCCTTTTGCAAGATATGTTAGTGATACATCGTGTAAGTTTATCAGTTCCGTCCTTTCACCGACTTTCACTAAAACCATGTTTTTTTATTTTTGTTTTTGTTTTTTTTTCCGGCTTCAAGCACTTAGGCTATAAGGTAACGATGCGTAGCATATTACCTCAATATGTTATGTATGCACATCTTTTTACCTTTGGTGTATGCTCATAACTTGTTTTTACACACACACACACGTATATATATATATGTATATATATATATATATATATATATATATATATATATATATATATATATATATATATATATATATATATATATATATATATATATATGGATCTGTACTTTTTTAATTGTACGCTTGTGTGCATATTTCGAAAACTACCTTAGACATTGACCTCCACCAAGAATTACATTATTGCATGTAAACTTAGCATTTTCCCACTGCTCAGTTAGTTATACAATTTTACCCAGAGTGCACGGATGACCAGTGGTAATGAACATATCCGTCAACTCTTGTATATTGTTTAACTCTTTCACTGCCACATTTTGCACGCAGTCAACAGCTTTCGTTGACGCAATGTGCCCAAAGTGCGCCGAGAAAAGCTGATGTTGTCCAGGAGTATCATATTCTGTGTAGCGACAGCCACGCTGGTACTTGAATGAAAGGTCGTTTTACAAGAAAACGTCAATCTAGAATCCTAAAAACAGTTCATAGCAATTCGTTTTGAATATTTTGACTTAAGTTGCAGCTGCATTGAAAGAGTTCAGGTGAGCCACGGGTACAAAGCAGGTGATGCACGCAAGTGTTGTGTTATTAGTTCAGGCACACATATAACCTTCCTGTCCGGGACTGCATGTGTCTCTTCTGAAACGAGAAACACCACAACTTAAAAAATAACAAACATATGGTGTTTTTTTTCGAACGTTTTGAAAAATAGGAAGCGCCCATATTTCCTGCCGGGTGTGTGCTTCGTGATCACAAACCACGTGTATATCCATATAAGTATCGGAAAGGCGTATCGCTAAGAAACCTTGTTGAGGTCTTGAACCCAGGGACCAACCCAACTCCTTTTCAACGGTATACTTGTGGCAACAGTTACTCGTGTGACAGGGCGTTTGTTACAAACTGAAGCACATTACCTAATCAGATCCCAGGGGTGACAAAAGGTGTGGGGAACTGCCTATGAAGAGTGGCGATCCGCTGCAAGAACTCATTTCACCATCCATTGAGACCATGTGGGGTGTCTTACATTATCGCCAACTCCGTCATTCTTTTACGTTCAATGTATACAATGGTCAGTTCTGCCCCATATCTTTGTTGATTTACTGAATTCCATAAATCTGTTCCTTTTATAATAGGTAGGTCCACACTGCAGCACATACTCGAACCGTTGCGTGCACGACATCGCAGGTACGTCGAACAGAAAACAAATTATTCTCACGAAGGACAAGAGTTAAACAATGCGAGAACAACTGATTACCCCTTACGAGACCATGTCAAAGGGCCAAGTAGTCTCAAGGCAATATTCGAGTCAATGGTGCTAGACATTTCACTTTCACCCAGCCACATTGGAGCAATGTCAAGCAATCTTTTTGTTTAAAACTATAATTATTCTTTTGGAGCCGGCGTCTCAGTTCCAGGGAAAGCTTACCGCATCTAAAAGATTAAGACACCCTTAAGAAAACGTTTCTTTGCGTCATCAGTATGCATGACTAAAGCTGAGACTTCAACATAAGAGATTTTCCTTAACCCTTTCAGACCTCCCAGCAAGGAATAAAGGTTTTGGCCCAATGTTGGGCCAAAGTAGTGTAACATTGGATCAACATTGGGCCAAACTTCACTGCTTGCTAGGCTAAAACTATTTGCCAGACTACATTTTTGTCTGTCGCGCTTAAGGAAAGTGATCTGCCATAAACAGATGACAACCAGCGAGCAAACGTACATCAATTATTTATGGAGTGTAAGTTGCTGATATCAAGAAAATGCTTCCTTATTGGAATTAAGGGAAAAAGAAGCAGAAATGATCCATTTTCAAGCACTACACCATTATATTAAGAACTCTGGAAGGTTTAATACGTCAATTTTAGTAACAACGTATACACAATAACATTCCATTTACATACATCATACAAGAATGCATCTAAACCGCCAGAATGTGTTAATACTAAGGAAGACAGACTAAAAGCTTTCTGTACCTACTCGTCTTCCATGATCAAACGTGTCCAAAAAGACCGAAACACTGAAAGCTTTGTGATCATATATCCCTGAATATTTAAGGTAGTAATGGAGCCCTAAGGCTGCCACGGACCATGCTATCCTCCGGACGAAAAAAAAAAAACAAACAAACAAACAAAAAACAAAACATGAGTATTAAACCAAAAATTCAAATCAAGGTTCATTATGCTGTGTCGTAATAGGCAACGGCAAGAATAGAAGGTTCAAGAACTGCCTAAACGAGGGCACTGCAGTCAGTGGAGGGCTAGGGTTGTGTATTCCCATTAGTTTACATTGTAATTTACAACTTCATAACTTGAAAACTACTGCACATAGAAACAACTAATTTCAGACAAATCTAGAAGCAAAACTAAATACCTCAGAAAAATCATACATCTACAGCTACAAAAGTGACTAGTTTATTCAAGGTTGCTTTAACATACAAACTAATGGGAATGCACAGCTCTAGCCCTCCAAATGTTTGTGTATTTAGTTGTGTATTGGGGCAAATACGCACATCGGAGCTAATTCTGACCTTTCCTATTCATCTATGAGGATATCGGAAGGAAGTGATGGGCAACGGTTTTTCGTCGTCACTCACTGCTTGTTTTAAATCTCTGAGCGCGGCAAGAGGACGAGAGGGGGTAAATTCGTACATTCCTCCGACGCCATTTATCAAAGAAATTAGCAGAAAGAGGAAAAAGGGAAAGGCCTTACATTCCGCTATCATCGTCCATCCTTGACCATTGCAGAGAGACGGGAAGGCAAAGGCCATACATTTCTGTATCATTAGCTATCCCTGAACAGTACAGAAGAATGGAAGCTCAACTTAAAACTCTGTCCCCTAGCACCACTATGAACGGAACATGTCAGAAAGGAAAAAAAAAGACTTGCCATCAATGATCATCACCCATCTCTAAACATGCAAGATAAAAAGCAAATACAAGCAGCTCTTAGTTCTCTGTTACTCTCTTCCAACTGTCATCACCGTACCCTACACAAACAGGAATGAACGAAACATGAAAGGCCCTTAGTTTTCCGTTACCATATATCTTTAAACACTTGAAAAGATGTGAGGATTGAAAGGTCTAGAGTTTTTGTCACCGTATATGCCTGCCCCCTAACATGTGGGCAGAGATGAACCTGCATCGTTCTATGATCTGTAACGTCAAAAATGTCAAACAGAACATACTTATTACCAAAGGATGGGAATTCACAGATGATCTGTTCCTTTTCAATGAGAGAGAAATGATACATGGCCGCCAATAGCCATCTGCTCCACTCAGACTGACCAGCCATTGAACTCATGAAGACACCAAAAGCACTACCGCATCTGCAAGGCCAAAACTTTTGAATCACCAGGAGGCACCATTGGTGTGGAGGGAGAAGCTAGCATGACCTGGCCAATCACATATGCAAAGAAGCGTCCAGCGGTTTCAGTTTTGGCCTCTAGTGACTGCGGTCTTGTAGGTTTTTCTCATTTATACCTTTTAACATCACCACTTCAAACAGGTGCAACAGGACTGAAAGTATTCCTCAATCTATCTTTCGCCACTATTTGTCACTGATGAGTATCTGCTTACAAATATACCATTGTATTTGGAGAAGTATTTTCAAAACTAAATAAACAAATAAATAAATGGATCTATTACCATCTTTTAAGTGTGCTGCCATTTGGCCCAAGCGAAGCAACGTCTTCAGAAGCGGCAGTGACGAGATCCCTTCTCGTGTCTGATCCGCATGATTACACCAGGTGCGACTTACAACGCTAAAGTGACCAGAACACAGTGATAGTTTACTTTCTATGGGGTTGTTCCATAGCAGGGCCTTTTCTCTTTCGGTTTGTAAACCGGCTTAGCGCTGATGAGTGGCAACATTGCATAACGGTAGTTTTGTCAAGGTGGATCGATTAGTTCGCTTCATTTCCTCTGGGATCGCCCCCTTCCAAGAAATGTTGACCTCCAACGGGAACTCTTAGAAATACGCCGCTAATTGAGGAAAGTATATATGTTTAAAGCTTATAAAGCATGGTTGAATAACCATCAATGCCATTTCACAGCACAATCACATAACCTCAACATTGGATTTCTGCGACCCAAATCATACGTGGTAAATTACCGAAGTATAAACGTCTTGTCTAAATATAGTGCCCAATGGTACAACTTGCACGTAGCACTGGGAAATTATTGCAGCGCCGGCTCATATAATATTACTGTAAAGTTGCTGGTGTTCTGAGACTCGAAGTGCGAAAGTTCAGAGTCATTGACTCCGCGTTATAATATATATCAGATTTTCAATGTAGGTAATGATCATTCGACTGTCCAGATATACAGGGGACGCACACCGTAGCGCAGGCTAACTAATTCACCTATAAGTGCACACAGGTAAGTAAAATTACCTGTGTGTATATGTTAGCACGTTTTGGCCTGCAAGCGACTTGGGTGTTTTTACTTTATGCTGATGACGGAGATTTTGACTTACCCTCCCGCGGCATGGCAAACACTTCATCCCAATAACTGTCTCGGTCCATCAGGGCGCGTTATATGGGCCTAGGATAATTGCCATTGACAGGCCTATGTGTACACTTCTTCCAAGGAAAAAAAAAAGAAAACGGGAACAAGCCTATTATATCCACTTGGTCTATATCCGTGTTACAGTCTTGCAATTTGTACGCAGGTCATGGTGGAAAGCCCCCCAGACGCACACACAAACGAAGAAAATGTTATCTGACTGTAAACATGGTGCCTGCTAAAAATGAAAGCCTCTTCAGACTGCTGCCAGCTGGAATAGTGACGTCATCGGCAGTCACCTGCACGGCGGCGCGTGGACTATCCATAATGAGGCACCTGTTTAGTCACGCAAGTGCACGCGGTGTGCAGCTCCACAATTTTCGAGTTGGTACTTTTCATGAAAAAAGTTCTGCCTTTTCGTGATGCACACACGCCTTCTCAGGACCGGAGCTCCCAAGCTCTCAGCCTACACCGCAACCTCAAGCGTGGGATGACACCATGTCCAATGCAAAGCTACGCCAGATACCATAAATTTATAACAAGCTGTCTCCGCCACTCCTACAATAAAGTTGTGTTGCTGACGAGCCACCGTGACGCATGCTAGGAGCCAGAACGACCCTCTGGATTAAATCCTAATTTTGTATAATTTGCTCGGCAGTTTGGCAGTATGAAGTGAGTTATGCCTCATATACTAATGAGAGAAAAGCGCATGATGTTATATTGATATACACGGGCCACGCATGACACAAGTTAATACACTTGTACATTGTTTGCCATGTGTTTATTGACAGCAAAAACATGTATGTTGCATATTTGAAATGTATAAAATGGTTGCGATATGCAAAACAACAGCCTTTATAGCATGGGTCATTTAACTTTTTTCATATATGTCATGTACATGCTGGTATAACGAGTTGCAAAATGAGATAAGCAACCTCGACTGTCAAAAGATAAAGCCTGATTCGACGAGCCAGGTTTTTGACATGTTGTATGCCTATCGTAAGCATGATATTGTTGATTATGTACATATCCAATTTTTTTGCAGTATCTTGTGTTAACATAGTCCTCCAGTGTATTTATGCACCAAACCACTAGCCATGTTACTGCAGATGATGGATGTTTAGTCAAGCCAGTGGGACTCCAAACAGCTGTGGATTCATTGAGTTATTTGTGTTCATGTCTAGAGAACTTATGCATAAATTTGTGTATGAACCACGAACGGCATACAAAACAGACGGCATGTGCGGGAACGCAACATTTGTTGTCTGCTAGAACGCAGCAGCGCCACCTGGTAAGGCTGCTGGAGCACCGAAGATTAAAACGCGGTGCCTTTGGTGGAAAGCTGCAATTTACAATTATAACCATCGAAAATGGTCCCTTGTTTAGCAGATGTCTACATGTCCGCTAATCAAGCTTTCATGTCAGTTCATATTACTACACATTTCCTGATACCCCATATATATATATATATATATATATATATATAATTGATTTCATTTTAAGTAATGTAATTCATCCATAAGTTAAAAAATAAATGTTTGTAAAGCTTAAATTTGATCATCTTAGTTACAAAATTGAACACACAACAATGAAAGAAACCGTTCCCTTTCATATAAACAAAAGGACTGTGGTAGTCCTAGGTCAAACTAACCTTACATGCAAACACTGAAGTGGTCTTGCGAACTTCAAGATGATATCATTAATCATCATTGTTGATAGCATGTGCATAGCCCCTAACAGAGTTTTCCTAATTTTGATAATTTTCTGAAAACGGTTTATGTATTTTTCGAAAATTATAATTAAAAATTACAATCTTAATTACAAGGATGAAAACTTCAATGTTGTATCAAGATTATTTTTCTTCGGTGTTTCCTTTGAGAAAAATATGTATATATACACTTTTCATAACTTCGTATTGGGAAAAAGTTACGATAGAGAATTTTAATTGAGAGTCACAAGGTGCACCAGTCCTTTTTACTGCCCACATAAATATATCTACATTTTTTTTTTTCTTTTTTTTTTCTTTTTTTGTTATTTTTCTAAACAAGATATCGGTATAGTTGGTTGTGCAGGCTTGTTTCTAAAAGCTGCAAATGAAATATATGTACGCTTCACGTGGGACGAAAAGAAGCGAATGAACAAAGCACAATTCGTCACATTTTGCGACTGTTTAGACCCATTTGCGGCTCTTGTTCAGTATCTGGCAAGGTTCATACGAAACATATGACCAGTTTGAGTGACCTTGGCTTTATATGGTCATTGAACTTCTGATCGTCTAGTTATATTCGGACACATAAGAGTACGATAATAAAATATAAAATTTCAGCATATTGTCAGCATGAGGTTGCCAACTTCGGCATGATTACGTCATTATCAATACGATCTTGAGCCGAGCTTAGGTTTCTCCTACAGTCATATTTTGAAAGTGGTTTTGATGCCATGTTTTTTCGCACGTATTCTCATGTCAATACGTAACAATATATATATATATATATATATATATAAACTCTTAATGCAGGACGCAAACCAGCGAGTGAATTAAGATTTAGCTGATTCCGTAACATTTTGTGACTGCTCAGTTAGAGGCCTACATTCCGCTCGAATCAAGCACCCGGCAAGGTCACAACGGCACACATGCTCAGTTTAAGTACCTTTGTGGGGTACGCACACTTGCTTGTTCTTCATTGCTAGGTTTTTTAAAAGCAGGTATCAACGATAAAAAAAAATAGAAAATAAAATAAAAATCTGTGCGATGATATAAGATTTAAGCCGATGCAGACACAGCTCCTTGTGTGTTTTTCAGCGACTTTACCGGAAAGTTACAATGTAAACAAGTCTTTTCCCTATCTCGCCTTAGTTTACCAAAGTAAACTTGTGCACATAGATTTATGACGCAATGGATCAGCTGATGATCTTCGGTCTTTTGAATGCATTCAGAGGTTAGGTACCCATTGTGTATTAACCGTCACTCTGAGAAAGTCGATCTAAGCTCAACGGATTGTGTCAAATGTTGTCTGCTCTTCTATTTTTATTGGATTCTAAGTTTGGCAGAGAATCGTTTGAAATTAGAATCTGTACAAATCATGTCATCAAGAACCCTTGCCCCGAGTCTTAACACTTTACCAACGCTATTTGACGTACAGCAATCGAAATTACAGAAAGGAAACCCAACATTTGCTCCAACTTCATTTTGTACGCAAAATGGTTAATATTTACACAACGTATTTGTGAGAAAACATGTTTCCATTGGCTGATGCAATTATTTCTACGACCTTGAATTCATTGTAATATAATCTAAGTTTATTTCCATCGGGGGTAAATCGTGATATTGTGGCGTAATGACGTGGACAGACTACGATTACAACGCTCGCCGCACACAGGTAAAGGATTACGTCATCTGTACACCCGTGTTACACGCTCCTGTATAAAAAATAAACATTATTGTGCACATCTGTGTAAAATTTACTTGTTTTTTCGCATATGTGAACAGGAGAAGGGTACTACCACTCACTATATGTATACTTACGCTTGTCACGTCACATATAGTCGGTACAGCTCGCTGGAGGTAAATACAGTATGTTCCACTGTACGAACCACAGGTATGCGACACAGGATGTGGCCCAGTACAGCATGCTCACTTCAACTTTAACTTATCCTGTTGGATCCGCGACTTCCATGCAAATTACACGATTTTTTCCTCAAAAACTGAATCATCGAGCGGTTAATTATGAAAATGTCTGCGCTGATTTTTACTTTCAACTTTGTCCGAGTAAAAGGTACTTTACACAGGCCTGCAACGTGACTTAAAAATACCCTGAATAAGAGTCAGATGATTTCATGCTAGTGACTTTTTATAATTTGACCTCATCATCAGTTGCGATACCAGTTATATGCAGCAGTGCTGGTACATCTTTTGATGTTGCCAAGTGAAAGTGATGATCAACGATTCTGTGACGGTTCTTTGATTCTCTTTAGTGTTACTCATAAGAGAGGGCATTCTAACTTTACTCATTACGCGGCTTTTTATAGCAAAATTCCTCGTAATAGGACCTGTCATTCAATGTCCAGCGTGCTTATAGTTTCACAGAAGAAAACAACAGTCCTAGTCAACAGCATTCTTGGCGCGCTTAGGGTTTGCCGGGAAACTGTTGACTCAGTCTCTAACCTGTTGCTGCAAGGTTCAATAACGTGACAGGGTCGAACACCACATTTTCCGACAACTAATAAAACGCAATAAGTGCATACTTTCTCCTGACACCTTCACAAAAGCCCTTCTCCACAGATGAATCAAGTTTTAATATTTCTGAACGTTCCGTGCAAAAACAAACCCGACAGGAACGATTTGCCGCAACACATTATTGTATTGGATACTTTAAATTTATGACATGGGGTTGACCAAAAAAATCAGTGTATTTGTGTATCCCTTTGGTTTTGCATGTTCTATCACAATGAAATAATTAAAAACCAGTAAAATCAAATTGCTGTCATATATTTTATTCTAATAGCTACGGAATCAATTTATGTACCAAAGAAATAATCAGACAGGCGTCATTCAGACCAGGCCAGCTTCCCAATCGCCTTTGAAAAAAATTAATGAATAAAGAAAGAAAGAAAGAAAGAAAGAAAAAAAGAAAAAAAAGAAAGAAAGAAAGAAAGAAAAGTAATATATATCCCATAATGCCCCAAAAATTGAATGGCAGCATAATATACGTAAATTTGATACAGAAGTTAACATTCTTATGTCTCAGTTACAAGCACACATATCCTGGTACTAGGTATAGTCTAATTAAGACCTACTGTATGCCACTTTAGGCTTGTCAATTATGGAATTCCTCAGGTAAAGATTTTGAACATTTCTACACTGCATGGCTTTAAGCAATAAGGTATTTGTGGAAACTGCCTTATACATGTCATAGTGTACTGCTTCACGCAATTTGTAACGACTTGGATATTGAATATCAACTAAGCAAACGCTTTTTCAAATTCTTGTATAACATTTACCATAGCAAAAATGATGTCGTTAATGTTTTGGCCAAAATTGCATATGGTGGTATCTGTTCTACAGTAGCCGACTCACTGAATTATATTTTATCTGAACATGGTATCCCCAAATTAAAATGCACATGTATCGCTTACATGATTTAATTGGGAGTCTGTACAAAATGACGGAAGCACATTCTGGTGGAAATCAAACTGCGTATATAATACGTGAACTATGTCAACTAAGGGATGGAAAGCTGGTCAGCAAATTGTCGCCCACTGACTGCAGTATTTTCATAAATTATCTTAAAGTTTGCACATCCTTTCAAGCTACAACAAAATCACTTTGTGATAAATTAATATAACGGACAGTTTGTTTTGTTTGTTTTACTGCCTCTCTTAACACCTTATATGATGTATCATATTGTACGAATATTGCTATGTAATAATAATAATAATAATAATAATAATAATAATAATAATAATAATAATAATAATAATAATAATAATAATAATAATAATAATAATAATAATAATAATGGTAATAATAAAAACCCTTTTGCACTTTCACAAACTCCGCTTATGTTCTATAAAGAACCTATACATTGCAGTAACGTACGATAAATATGATGGCCAAACAACAGGCTTGGATTCACCATCCTGGCACTTTAGGCAGTCAGCCAATGAAAAAGTGTGGACAGCATGCTTTGAGAACAGGAAGCAGGGCCAAAAAAACCAATGGCAACCTATATATTCTATGTAAAACATGCTGGGATAAAAGAGTCAAAAGTACTCTTTCCCTAACATCAAATTTTCTGTCTAATCATGCACATTGTTAATACTTCCATGGTCTTATAAATCAGAGTATCAGGGATTTGCAACTCAAAATCTGTTTAGCTTTGAGTTGTTTGAACCCCCAAAAGGCCAATTTACCATGGGAATGAATGGTAATACACACTTGTATCCACCCATCAGAGATTAGTACGTCAGTGCCTGTGATGTCATGGTGAATCCAAGAATGCCTGCATTTACAGTGCCACTGGTATTCATCAGCATAACTGCCATAAGACCATGCACCACGTCGCAAGACCAGTCATTATGCAACATTATTATACTATTTAGTCAGAAACGTATTTGCTATGCGACTGCATGAGGCACGTAGCACTACCATAGAAGAAGCGACTAGTCCTTTCTTCCGTGATATTAGCATGCAGATCATCAAATGTATGTTCGATCTTACGGTAAACATCTTTGTCTCCATCGGACTCCCCCAGATCGCTATTGTTTTCAGACGTGCTCACGAATGGCGCCTACCACAATCGAAAGCAAAAGGGATCGATTCTGAGGGATGCTGCAGAAGCAATATACATCTCGAGCTGTGTCAGGACTCACATAATTACCTAAATATGATTTTCTTTTCTGATGTAGGCCATGTTCCAGTCATCCATGTACTACATTTCGATACGCTGTATGACCACATTATCCATAGCGTGGTCAATAACTGAACCACGTGGAAACACTGAAAGCAATAATCGTGTATTTTATTTAGCCTATGCTACTTGTATTCTTTAGTCGGTTCTAATAGCCCTCGGCCAATAATGTATGTCTACATGTGACCGACTTGAAATAAAGTTCTCTATCTTGTATGGGGGAGGGGGGGCCTCTTGTATGAAAGTACGACCACCGACCAAGCAATCCATGTGCTAGTGTTTATCATGGTACTAGTATCCGCCATGTTTATTATAATACTGGTCTAAATTTAGCCTTTGAATAGGGAAAACGGTTATGTCACCGCGACGTAATATCCTGAGACGCTTCATTCAAATTTGGGCAGCATGCATTTAACATGTTTGAATGTAGCATTTCTGTGACGTACGTCTCAGACAGCGACTGTCCCAATATGTTATGCATTGATTTGAAAAGCGGGCGATATTTAAAACGTTTGACCGAGTTACCTGTGACCCAGATAGTACACATGTATGAAGATTATAGTAGGTATCGCCAAGTTGTGTAGAGGTTATAATGAATTATACACTAACACCATTACGTTGTGAGTCAAATCGTATAAATGTACTGTACGACACATTACCTATCTCCATTCTGCCCCCCTGATGCGCCCGCGTACCATCACCATGTGCACGGGGAAGATACGCTACGTGTCCTGCCAGTCCATACGCGGACGTCCATCACCGGGGGACATGTTGAACACACGATGTGGACGTAAATGTGTACAATACATACGACATATACTTAGCATCACAAATGATGCCATTGCTAAACACAGGCATCATGAGCAAGCCGGCGATTTATTCTGTGACACCGAATTCTTAAGGTCCACCCTGTTGTCTATGATCGATCATTTCTCCCAATTGATGCGTAGCAAAGAAGTGGCGTGATTCATTTAGACGTCAATGACAATGTCGAGAGCGACTACAGATTCATAAGTACACGAAAACTGCTTTGAAAACAGACTTTGGGGTTTAAAGACACACTAGCAAATTCTAAAATGATCATAATTGAGTACCTTGGTGGTATTCATCAGGATTCAGGTAGGTTTTCCAGGCCGGTAATTAATTAACTGAGAGCAGGAAAAACTTCCCAATGAAGCCTCTCATAAAGTCACATAATAGCGCAAAACTCACCGGGTACTACACACGTGTCTTCGCGTGTTATAATCGAAACTGGCTGTCCGCTATCAACACCTGTACATAGCTACCATTAGAAAAGATTCCACTTACCATCATCTGTTAACTTCATTGTTTCAACATTTCCGAGTAATTGAAAATTTATGTCTTGTGCCTGATAGACTTATATCTGTCTGTGTGAAGTCATGGACTGTGATGGAGATATGCCTCAGCGTCACAACTTTGTCTCACAACGGTAACATTCATGCCAATAAAATTCATACTACTCTTTCGTGTGACTCAAATCTGCATACTTTTACTGGGTCACCAAACAAACGGTCGGATTTGAAAGATGCGAGTACATGTGTTTTTTTATGCAGTGATGCGGTATTGGGTTACTTAGTATTTAGGAAGCATAGTTGACCGTTGACCCGGGACGTGCGGCAGGGATAAAGGTTCCCTTTCACCCACAGAGCTGGTGCTCACTCCAACAGGTGAAGTTTTGGTGAATACTCATTTTGTGAACAACAATGAAAAGGCTTGTTTTTTCTTGATTGACCATGCATTATGAAACTTGTTTTCAAAGTTTTTGTCTCCCCTTGTGGCATTAGCTTTATTTGACTCGTAAGACAATTTTTTTCTGCGCTTATCTTAAATACAAGGCGTGTTACTTTGAAGCGTCAAAGCTTGCTTCGCCTAAAGCAAAAGAGAATATATTTTTTTCTTTTTCGCGTGTTTTAAACCGGGTATTGACACATTTTGTGAGACAATTGAGCCACTCATAAGCTATGCAGAAGCGCTGGACTACAAATCTGTATTTGCCTACCCAGTGTACTATTAATGAAACTGTGTCTTCCTTTAAGCCTGAGAATCAGGTACGTCCTAATCTTTTCAATGTCTCCCTCATAATCAATTTGTGCTATATGGATGCCAATTAAGTTATATAATATTTTGATGACGAAATCCTGGCTGACCTGCTCCGAGAGATGCCCCTGACAAATAGGTCTGTGGATGTGCACCCGTCATAGAACGTCGACACACATATTACTGTTGCAACTGTTACCCATCGATTATCTTTATGTGTATGAATATACACGATAGGTTAAGTTTGCCAGATGTCAGAGCGTGGTTCAGTGAGTCATTATAAACTGAAACGTATCGCTCCTTTTGTCACTCAATTGGCAGCTGTTTTGTGTTAGTTTTCGATTCATTAGCAAAGCAGGAGTTCCGGGTTCACTTTTTTGCGGGGGGGGGGGGAGGGATCACTGCTCAGGGGATCAATACACATCCGTTTTGATTAAAGCGGACACTACTTTAGCTAGAAAGGTCTTAAACTTTTTTTCTTTTTTTTCCGATCAGCTGACTTATCAGTCACCTGATTGTTCGGAGGTCACATGAGCTCTAGTCCGCCTTGTGTCATTTTGGACTTACTAACAGCTGGCCAGGCCTTCCTCACACTCGGTGCTAATAAATTTTGGGTGGGGCTCTGCCACGTTTATTCAACAGGTCCGACTTCGGCGATTTTCTATTGGATGTTACATGTTGTAGAAACTTCTGATATGATGTAGGGCAGTTGTACTAGCCATATCCTAGTCGCCTGCATGTCGCTTTAAAAAACACTCGCAGCCTCCCTGTTTTCCGGTATCAATTCAAGTGCGTCTTTAATGCTGACGCTTCGGAATCCATAACCATCCCATGTGTGCAATTCAGTAAATAGGAGCTAACTATTTGGCTACCTTAACTGGCATGGAACTAATATCATATGGATCTGGGGCGGATGGGGAGATTCGAACGAGTCCCCCTTTTTCCTCAAGCAAAACTCTTGTTAAAAAGAGATAAAAGATTCCATGGAAATAACTGTCCGTTATCATGAAGACAGTACCGTAAACTAAGCTGATAGAGTGTATATATATATTATAGTTGATATTAAATGTACTTATACTTAGCTTTTGTAATGTATCACATTTATAAGATACATTTGATCGTTAGAATGCATTAAAGAGGGCCATTTGCCCTTATTTATTTATAGCAATGAGTTCCTGCCACGCTACCCTGGGAGAGAAGGGGGGGGGGGAGGGGCCTTACCGCTCCCCTGACTGTGTCGCTTCGAATATTGATCATAATTTTTTCGAAGCCTCCATCCCCCACCGCCAAAAATTTTAATAATACTAATGCTAATACTACTTCTGTTAATGATGATGATGCTGCTGCTGCTGCTGCTGCTGATCATCATCATCATCATCATCATCATCATCATCATCATCATCATCATCATCATCATCATCATCATCATCATCATCATCATCATCATCACAATAATAATAATAATAATAATAATAATAATAATAATAATAATAATAATAATAATAATAATAATGATAATGATAATAATAATAATAATAATAATAATAATAATAATAATAATAATAACATCGGCCCCGGGAGGAGAAGCTTATATTTTATATTAGGTTCCACACTGTTGTTCCTGAGATCCAACTGTGACGTCATTTCCCTCCCCTTGTTTTTGTTGCGTGACCTAATTACTTTGGCTGCTGTCAACGAAGGTCCCACACTGAAGGCAGGTCCGCGTGTAAATAAGCAAAGTTGGTTTCTATATCAGCACCATTTAAAATGAAATCTTGTTCCTCAAGTACAAAATAAAAATAAAACAACCCGTATTGTCAGGCCGAATTACCAGAGGACTCTTCCTTAGACGCGCGTTATCCCACTTGTGGCTTCAATAATAAGATCGCAACTCAAGGTCCCTCTGGGGATTAGGACGGACTTGGGTAGTTTTATTGTCTCCGAACCTTGTGCCCAGGTCCACGTAAGACTTGCAGGGGATGTACTCTGGCGTGCCTCTCTATCGAGTTTGTTCATTTAGTCACACTTTGCTAATTGCTTCCGATTTTGCCATTTTTCCTTATGGTTGGAACATCTTTAAAGTTATCCGAAACCGCTTGCCATGACCTATTTATTGCTGTCCAATTGTACACGATACCTCTGTCTTCTCCTACACATTATCTTCAATATGGGTTGCTGTGATGATGATGATGATGATGATGATGATGATGATGATGATGATGATGATGATGATGATGATTATCATATAGGTCTCGGACTTCTTGGACTTCTCCAGAGCTGATCGTTGGGTTCTCTTGAAAGTTGGTGGGAATGTATCTTGACTTGAAATATAAATCATAATGATCGATAAGACTAAATGTTCGTATGGTGAACAATGGAATACAAAATTAATGAAAATTCATGTATATGATAGGTTTCTCAAAAACAGGTTCCGGATCCTTTCAAAACTTATCAATTTGCGTTGGATATATCCCTATCAGATTTAAATAGTCTAAGTTCAATTGCATTGTAAGCTTCAAAGTATTCACTTGCTAATTCTGTAACTACAGCGTATTTGCGTTTTCATTTTCATGTATTTATAAGTAGTGTTCTTATTCTTAATGTAGTTGTTGAAGTCGCTTTTGTAATTCCGACCTCTTCAAAAACCACTGATTGAACCCGCCCTCAAACTTTGTGAAGATGTACCTTGATTTCATCTTCTACTAACATTTCTATCAGGTGGCGCTATAATCATTTAAAAAGTAGCAAAAGAGTACTCTCCAGTTTGATTATCACAGGGATAAGTTAAGGCGTATGTTTTTGTAAGAAATAGCTTCTGACCCACACTTTTTTCTGATCTGTTTGCTGATTGTATGTATTGACCTATCAAAGTGTCAATTGAGCACAGGCTGTTCTCAAAGTTTGGGAGAGTTCTTAAAATCAACTGACTTTTATATTACTCTTATTACTTGCACTTTGCCGATGTTTTTTTTTTTTTTTTTTTGTTTGTTTGTTTTATATTTTGCAGATAATTTTTTTCTTGGAAAACGCATCATTTTAGAGTGTATTTTTCCGTTCCGGCCAGTCTGTTATTCTTGGGGGTGAAGTTCACCAAAACCGTCGAAGAGGACAAGATCATTTCTTGCATTACCGAAAAATGTGAAGTATCATATTCATATTTTGCAAGTCACTGCAAACTACTCCTCACATTGATGCACTGCTTCAACCTGATTTCACTTTTAGAACTGTTTCGCATCTTCCATATATATCTGTTGATTATAATGATGTCAAAGGGACCTTATGCTCCCAAAACTTCCCTTTGATTCTGGGCCTGACAATATCGGAAATATCTGCAAACCCTTGTCTAAAATATCTAATCTTTCTCTTAATCAAAGAGGCACCTCATTGTCTTAATCAATCTTACTTTTCTACAAGTTTGAAGAGATCCAATACATAGCCTGTATTTAAAAAGTTAAATCGACAGATAAAAGGGAATTATCGCCCATAATATTTGCTTTGCAGCCTTTCAGAAGTGTTTGAAAGGATGATATCTTTTTTATTTGTTCTTTATAAATACTTCTTATATAATAATTTTCTCACTTCCAAAACTTCCTGTTTTAACATATCGTTCATAATGTTTCAAATGGCGCCAAACACTCCAAAGAGGCATTAACGGAATTCCTTGACATTTATAAGGCCTTTGACAAGGTTTGCACCCTAGAATCCTCTTCAAACTGCGGCAGCTCAGTCCATCTACAATCTGGTAGCCTGGACTGCGAGTTTTCTACTAAATCGATTTTAGTGCGTAATTATCCAAAGTAAAAGATCCTCCTGGCTGTCGATGGAAGCAGGCGTACCTCAGGGATCCACCCGGGGTCCACTGCTTTTCTTAGCTTACCTTAACCATCCGGCTGGTAATCTTACCTGGGAAGTGAGACCCTTTGCTGATGACACATGTCTTTTAAAATTGGTTCAAAACCCAACCAGGTCTTCCGAACATTTTAACAGAAATTTCTCACTAATTTGGCATTGGGGAAGGCTAGGGTATGCCATCTTCAATGCTCTTAAATCCCCATCTGCCATCTTTTCTAACAAGTTTGTCAAACCTCATCATCCCCCTGTTGTTCTCGGGGAATTGCCTATACCTGAGATTGCCACTCGCATACACCTTGGTATTACTCTGAGTCAGAATCTATCTTGATGTGCTCGTATAACTCGCATCACTACCACAGCTAGTCAAAGGATTGCACTTCCTCACAGGCTTAAATAAAACCTTTCATGGAAGACCTTAGTCAGACTTTATTGCACTATGATTCAACTTATTCTCGAATATGGTTGCGTTCTCCTTGACATCTGTGGTAAAAGATTTAACGCCACCCTATATTTCCTGTCTCAGTCCCCCTAGCCCTACTGGTCAGCCAGTTTGCCAAAGCAGCTCTATACTCTCACCTCTTGTAGAACTAAACGATTCAGAAATTCTCTTCTCCATGATTCTATGCTATATGTATCACGGAATAGCAGTCCTTCTGCATAGGAGATTATATTTCTCTTCAAATAAAAAGATGGGGAACAAGGGTATAGCCCTATATGAATCCCTTTCACATAAAAAATAGGAGAAATTAAAGTACTGTAAGGCCAAAAGCAAATCACCGATAGAACAAATGGCCTGCCGCTTTACCATGGGCTATAATCTGGCAGTACTAGGAAACCTAAACTTCAACCAGTCATTTGTGCACGAATTTTTGCACTTTGACTTTTGAAAAGCATTCCTTACAAGTCTAAACTTCCGAAGCACCAGCGTTGGTCATCTTCCGTGGCAGCTACAGCATGATCACAGACTCAGAGTCCCATTTGCACCGGCAAAAACCGGCTTCATCATAGCCCGTGGCTCCTTCCAACATTGGTACATCATGGTGGATGAGTTCAGACTCGACATTTCCCGTTTGCTTCCCCAATTTAATCCAGTAAGCCATGAGAACACTGACATTCACTGCTGCGAGGAAATGTTTACAATCGCAGTTGGTGTTGAAGCTCCCTTCCATGACGTCACAGACCCGGGTGGTCAAACTGGACGGAAAGTAGCGATGCTTGGCGAGAGTGGACACCAAATGAGAGGCAAATCCCCACGAAAAAATAGTGAATAAAGTATAGATTGTGTCATTGCAAAGGCAACGTTTCTCCACTAAAGTGCTATAACAATTCAACTCCTTCACATTTCATGAAAAAAAGTACTTGGCGAGGGAAAACTTTTAGGCTGCCCTACTGGCTGTGGATCACGACCTAACTTTTATTCTCATGGGCATGGGTTTGCCAATATATGTCACATCCAACTGCACTTATGTTTCTGTAAACTGAATTATGATCTTCTCAAAGTGCACATAATTACACACTCCACATGCTCTTACTCCCATCATAATGAAGACAAATGCCACATTTGCAGTAAAACTGAAGACTTTCAGGAGAACTCAAAGAAAATACTATATTACTATGAGACCAGAGGTTAGCCCTCTCAAGTCTTAGCTGAGTCCAAAGCTAAAGTGGATTCAATTGATAGAGATACCCTTTTGGCACCGAGCCAAACAGAGGAAAAAAGTGATGAAAACATCTTTCTAATCACAACTTATAATCCAGCTCTTCCTCCAATTAGAGATATCACACACCGAAATTGGAGAACTCTAGAAGCTTCACAAAGTGCTGATGTATAAACCAACGAAAAAGTGGAAATTGGTTTCAAGCGCCCCAAGAAACCCACGTGATACACTGATTCGCTCCAGAATCAGTCATGAGGACACTGGTGTCACCTACCCTGCCATTTCAGGTAGGAAACACAGGAATGAATGTAACCGTGACAATTGCAAGTATTGCACTCGCCTGAACACATCAGGACGAGTAACTTGCGAAAGTTCCAACTTAACTTAACTCCTTACATGCAAAGTCTGCCTAAGAAGTATATCGGACAAACACAACGTCCACTCAAAGACAGGCTAAGAAAATACTATCGTTTCATTAATAACAAAGTGGCCACCCAAAAACCGGGTAGCCACTTTACCCAAGAGGGTCATGATGAACTTGTCATTGACGTTCACATACTGGAATACATCCCAACTCCACCGAGATTAGCACACACGAGAGAGTTGTGACTAACTCAAGGGAAACACTAGATACACCAACTGTGCTTCATTGAGCCTTTCGGCCTCAATATCATGAGTTGATGATCCGTCTTGCTTTGTCTCGTGCTAAATTTTTTACTGTCTTGGCTCACCTGCCCGCTTTCCACTCAATTTTAACGTAGAAAGTGTCAAAATATGAAAAAAAAAAATGCAAAAATACCACAATTGAAATGAAACTCATTTCATACGCCCATATTTATAGCAATTGGAACAACATCCCTGTTGTTCTAATTTTAGAGTGCCTGAGAAATAGTACCAGCTTTCCCAAGCTGATAGGTCAAAATAGACTTTCTTTATTAGGAAAGCCAGGCCAATTCAAAAAGAGATCTTTTGAAATCACGCCATATCAACAAAGATATACACGTGGGGCTACTGTTCTACGCAAACATGCGCATGTGTTGTAGATAGAAACCACGGTAGGTACACCGAGAATATATTAAGGTCACCAGCGTTCTTTTCAACAGTTGCTGATGAAATGCACAGAGCATCCAAACATGTCGAACTTGCCTCCCACCGTCCACAGCTACTTGGCCAGTGGTCAGTTCGTATTTTATGAATTTTTTTTTTTAAATTATACTGTCTATTTTACCCTTGTGCTCTATATCAAACTATAATGTCCTGTGTGACTTTCTATATATTTATTCTGCAGTTTTGTCAATTTTATCACTATATATTACAGGTTGTATTGCAATAGAGCAACAGTTTTAAATTCATTTATCGACTGGGCTGGAATAATTGTACACTTGCTAGATGTAATCGTATCATACAATAAAGGCGCTCATGGTCCGAGCGCTCCAAGGAAAGCTGTTGACTTAGTATTATAATATACTAGTCATCATTAAGTGTCCTCCACTCGACTGGTGTTTGTCTTCCAAGCGCTCCAAGAAATGCTATTGTATAAGTATTATAGTATAACATGGTACTCATGAACCTTGATTTGCGACTACATCAAAGACATGTTTCCTTTGTCTGTTATATTATTAATCCAATCACGTGGGATGTCTAATTACGTTAACACAAAGCATCATTAGTCATATGACCACGGGCGTTTCTACTGGGACGTGTAAGTGTGTAAAAGGTATTGTAGCAGAGCATCCAAGCAATCACACAACAAATGGCAACAACCAGCATATTATAATTTTGTATAAGAAATTAAATCCCATGAAGTTGATGGCAACAACAGTGTTATTACATCAGGCATAACGTTAAGAAGCCTGCTGCCTATGCTAAACAATTTAATTTGCTTTAAAATTATCCTATGACTTCAATAAAGATAATCTGATCAATGTCATTCTATAGTCATGGCAAGTCATGTCAGAGAGAACCGCAGGTAATATGCTAATTTTTCGTCCACCCTTCAAATCATACGTACATCGAAAGTATGATTAAATGAATGAAGCTACTAGCATAGCCATACGTTTTATCTTACATTACATTACAATACGGTACAGAACAGGACAGTAAACTGCAGTGAGGTACTGGACCATACGGTACAGCGCAATAAAATACAATGCATTTCCCACGATCAGACACAAGAAAACATATATACTTACACGACAAAAATGTGAAATGTATTATTGGTCATAGAAAATTGTATGCCAGAGTTGCACGTTTTAATACTTTATCAGCCTTTCAGTTTTTTCATATTTTTTTATCATTTCCCATTACTATAACTCTTTACATTATATTTTTGTGTTCTACATACAATCTCAGCACCGTCACATTTCAAGCGAATTGAAACTTTCAGAACCAACATCAAAGCAATGCAAAGCGTCAAACATGTCCTATTTGAATGAGACATTTTTTCAGCAATTCTATATATAATAAAATATATCCTCTTGGAGTAAATCTAAGTAATTCAATGTGTCTGTCATAAAAAAATCAAGTTAAGAGTCTACTACAAAAGCTACCACCACTAGCATTTGATTGGTCAAAGTAAAAAAGCTGATCAATTTGTCTACGTATAGAGTGAAAACATCTCAAACGATATCATCTGTTCCCTGCTAAATGGGCCGAATATCTGAGCAAGTCCGAAAAATGGGTCCGACAGCACAGGGGTGTTGGAATTTTGTCCCTCAAAATTTGTATTTAATATTTACTGAAATCTTTCAAACGGTCATAAGAAACAATGCTATTGTACTTCCAGTGTGTTATTTCAAGGCCAGACAGTCTCTCTCTTGGACTCCAAAATGGAATTTCGAGTTTTGCAGCTGGAAGGAAGCAAGCAGCACAAACGTCCGTTGACAAAACATGACATATTTGCCAGGAATCTACAAATTGCACCATTGTCCTGTTGTGATATTTTTAAGACACACAGAAATATTCTTAATCGTAAGTTTTCTTTCGCACCCCATAAAAACCGCTTAAACAGATCACAAAGTAATCCTCTCTCTCTCTATCTCTCTCTCCTCTCTCTCTCTCTCTCTCTCTCTCTCTCTCTCTCTCTCTCTTTCTCTCTTTCTTTCTCCACCTACCTACTCTACCTACACGTCTCTTTATTTGCCTTCCCACCCATTTGTGTAAGTCATCAGCCAGCAGGTACCAAAATGCAGTGACAAGTTGCAAGAAGAGCTGATAGGAAAACCCAATACGACGGGTTCACCTGAAAACTCTCATTGATATCAAAACCCATAATTACGCGCCGAAAATATCAACCGATATACAGCTCACTGTCAAGGACACAGTTTTGCCACAATCCAGATTGACCTCAATGTTCAAAGACAGAAATTGTCACACATTAACTTGTATAGGGCCGAGCATGGACACATTCAGACTCCTAACATTATTGGATTTTTTCTCTTTGTCATGCTGTTTTCCATTATCAAAACTTACATTTTTGGAGAAAAAAAGTTTTGATAATGTCGTTCCCAATTGTACATTCTTTGAAAATCTGTGCACCAATACCAAAGAAACACGACGACTCTCAAATATGTCTCTGATTTATCGCTTGTCGTTAAACGCAATAAACAATTTTTTTTCATGGCAAAGAAGCTATATACAAGTCGTGTAAAATCTGTTTTCATCACAGGGAAGTGTTTAAGACACATGCACAATAACTTCGTGTCCCGTAGCCCCTCAACCCAATGACACAAGGAGATGAAAAAATGTATAGAGCTACTATTGCTACGGCACGCAGGGATATAGAGTTTTGTTGCAGTTGCATGGCATTTTATTGAGTACAAATTACACCGCTTGCATGGGCTATTGCCTTTAATGGAGCCATAGAATTCAAACGATTATATATCGGTACAATAGTGCGGTGTAGGACTTCAAAATTATGAAAGGACGGAGAGAAAAACTACTCGAGGGCTTAGCTTCTCTATGTGATGTCGCTTTTCCTGCGTATGTGCAAACATGCAGCAAGGCAAATTGTGAAGTCTGGTTTTTCCCGAACGCAAACAAAGCACGTGTCTGTCGCTGTGTGGAAAAGACGGGATTTCCAGAGACATGATATTTTCATGGACCAGGGCCACTCAGGATTTACTGTCCAATACGAAAATTATACTCTTTAAAGGGGTCCACATGGGATGACACCCTGTCGCGTCTCAGAAGTAATATCCCGTGACCAAAAATGACGTCACAATTATACGACGTTTTAACCTTTTAGTTTGGATATTTCTACCTGCAAGACTTATAATTGGTCAATGTTGTCATACATATATTTATACATGTTGCTCTGGTACAAACGCCAGTGGGCGCGTTGTATCCACAGCTCTAAGATATCAATTTGACATAACTGTCTGATCGTATGTCAGCATCGAGGGTACCGAACAGGCGACAGACAGAGCATATCAGTGAAGTGGTACCTTGTCTGATGTATAAATTGCCACAGGAACTGGTTAACAAGCCTTCCTTGTTCAGACAGCGCAAAAACGCAAACTTTGTATCTGTTTATTTAGCCACATAGCTACTATAAAACCCACTCAAGCGCAAACCCCTGCAGTCGTAATCGTCAATACCCAAAACGGAGGACACTTGAAGTTTTGAAGTGAACATGTAAAAAGTAAGAGGACTTACCTGAGTCCTTGACGGGCATTGTGTGTGGTGATGGCGTCACAGCGACATGTCAGGTAAGCACGGCACAGAGAGACTGAATGGATCGCACACACTCGTCACCAGCCACACACTAAACTTACTGTGAAATATCACCCCGCAGGCATACATGGTGACAGCGATGACCTTCACCCCGTTGTGACCTCCGACCGCATTGAGATGCTCCAACAGACAACAAGGACAAAGGCACGGACTGATGGATGAAGCGGAAGAGTTTCCAGAGGACGGTGGCTCTCTGCTCACTGCAGGATCCCTTGGGATGCAAAGTCACCTTATGGAAGCTTATACCAACTGAAAAAAACCGTCACGCCTGCAATACCTCACACATGTATGCAAAACAAAAACAAAACAAAAAAACAAAAAAAAAAAAAAAACAAAACAAAACAAAACAAAAACAAAACAAAAACAACAAAAACAAAAACAAAATAATGCAGGTGACTTGAAAAACATAAAATAAACCTTTGAACGTGGGAACTTATATCAGTAAGGTAAAAACACAATTGTTGTTAACACATAAACAAGGGTTATTTAGCCTCCATTCCCACCGTATACAAACACTAACCTCATGAGTTTTATTTCACAAAGCCTCTGGGTACTGTAGAGTTTCATAAATGATCCTGCTCAACCGTGAAGTGACTTTTCCCTGTCTGCAGAAAATTGCAAAATTGCATATGGTACACTTTCTAGTATTGAAGAGCCCCCGAGCGGTAATAGACTCAATAGAAGGCGTTCAGTGTAGAGGAAATATAATAACACCGCTCTTGAAATGTCCACGAACTACCAACTTGGTGCAAACATTAATAAAATTGCGCCTTCACAAAAGTCCCCAACATATCGTGCGAACGTTACCGATACGACCAAAACTACGCTACCCGGTGTTGAATATATCCTATGCCAGAACTTACTTACATGTACGTCGGTGTGCCAACACAGACATATAGTTTTTCTAGAAATTCTTTCTTTCTTTCTTTCCAGGCATATTTGTCCGACATTTCCTTTCAAACTCCAAACTTATCACAGTTATACATCTATACACGAAGTCTTGTCTTTTTATAATAAGAGGTCATGCTTTTCAAAATTATGCAAATGAGGGCTAATTAAAGTTTTATCTCTTTAATATCTTATATACTATAGTAGATGTGGTTCAGTGTATTGGAGTTCGATCATAGCACGGCAAAAGTCATCTCAAATATCAAGGGCATGTCAAGGTCAATTGTCAGTTTTAGGTCAAAATGTCATTTAAAGGCCAAGGTTTACTTCAGGTAGAGGTCACCTCAAGGTCAAAGGTTATTTCAAGGTCAAAGGCCACTTCAATGTCAAATGCCACTTCCGATGGGGGCTTTCTTCTGGCCATAACTTGGTCAATTTTTATCCAATTTTGATCATGTTGGGCTCGTATTGTAGCTATTGTAACACTGCACATTTGTGAAACTTACATGTGGCCTCTAAAGGTCAAAGTTCAAGGTTATTTGGACCTTTGAAAGTTTCATCAAGCCATAACTCGGCCAATTTCCATCCAATTCTAATTGTGTTGGACTCAAATTGTAGATATTGGAACACTACACTTTTCTGTAAGAATATGTAACCTCTAAAGAGCAAAGGTCAAGGTTATTTGGCCCTATGAAAGTTTCATCTTACCATAACTTGGTTAATTTTCATCTGATTTGGTTCATGTTGGGCTAAAATTGTGGGTATTGTAACATTGTAACACTGTATTTTTTTGCAATTACATGTGACCTGTAAAGGTCAAGGTCATCTCCACTTTGAAATTTTTATCCAGCCATAAGCTTAATGGAATGTGAAGTACCAAAGGACAAAAGTTGTAGCATTTAATATTTACAACTTATGAACGCACACCGACAGATTCGCTTTTTTAGGTAAATCTTCTTTACTAGTTCTCTCTTTTTTTTCTTTCTTTCTTTCTTTCTTTCTTTCTTTCTTTCTTTCTTTCTTTCTTTCTTTCTTGCTTGCTTGCTTGCTTGCTTGCTTGCTTGCTTGCTTGCTTGCTTGCTTGCTTGCTTTCTTTCTTTCTTTCTTTCTTTCTTTCTTTCTTTCTTTCCAGGCAAATTTGTCCGACATTTCATTTGGAAAGTATGATGCGTAGAAATTCCAAAGTTGGCGTGGATGTACTTCCATACAGGAAGCCTTGAGTTTTTGTAAAGAGGTTCAACGTTTTTTTAAGAATTATGCATATCAGGCCATTTGAAAATTTAAATCTTGAATATTTCCAATCCTATTACCGGTACAGGTAACCAATGCAACTTCAATAAATATGTTTTTACCACTGCACTTTTTGTATTTTACATGTGACCTCTCAAGGTCAATGGTCAAGGTCATTTGGACCTTTGAAATTTCCATCCAGGCATTACTCATTTTCATCCATTTTTAACCATCGTGCACCCAAATTGCAGGTATTGCAAGATTGCGTACTTTTGTATTTTACATGTGATTTCTAAGTCATAGATCAATGTGATTTGGACTTTTGAAATTTTCATGTGGCTTAAACTCGGTCAATTTTTATCCACTATTGATCGTGTGATTCCCAAATTGTAGCTACTGTAATATTGCATATACTTGTTATTTACACGCGACCTCTAACGTCCAAAGATCAAGGTAATTTGGACCTTTGAAGTCTTTATCTAGCCATAACTCGGTCAATTTTTATACGCTTTTGACCATGTAGGGCTAAAATTGAAGCTTTTGTAGCACTCTATATTTTTGTAATCTACATGTGACCTCTACAGGTCCAAGGTCAATGCTATTTGGACGTTTGAAATTTTCATCTTGCCATAATTCGGTCAATTTTTATCCAGTCTTGATCATGTTGGACTCAAATTGTAGCTATTGTAACGCTGTATATTTTGTGACCTATAAAGTCAAAAGGTTAAGGTCATTTTGCATTTTCAAATGTTCACGAAGCCATAAGCATGATGGAGTGTGAAGGAACAAAGGACAAAATTTGTAGCTTTTAATATTTGCAACTTTTGAAGGCACACAGACATATTTGCCATGAAGCAATTTTTTTTCTAGTTTATAGACTGTTTGTTTCGCAGCATTTTGATTGTGTGACCTATCTATACAGGTTCTGAAAAAAAAATTGAGCCATGTAAGGAATTTTATCCTCCACCTTGTGAAATAAGATCAGTGTGTGCTTGGTTGAAAGGGATTATCTTAAATGTCAAAATCCCATATTTCATTACAGAAAGTGATGCTGTACATTTTAATTGAACGCTCCCTAAGTACTCATGTATAGTTGGACCAGTTTACCAGGGTCGACATATTTGCATGAACAAGAGTGGTGGCATTGTTTTAATCCCACCTTCCACGAATGGGGCTGTCTTAGAGTTTTAGGATTATTTAGTCTACTTGCATGGATATTCCTTTTTGGGCACACAGAAAACTAATTATTGGATTACTGATATGTACAAAGAAGAATTATTAGACAATTGTTAATAAATAAATTAATAAGTTCAAGGCACAAAAAAATACATAAATGCTATAATGTATTTGGGTCTACTTTCATACAACAGCTACTTCAGTGACTTATTTGATATATGAGTTGTTTGAATTGTGGTTTAAGAGCTCCCAGAGTCTAGGATTAATGGAGTGTTTGTTCTAATTTAAAGTTCTTAATTTCATCCCGGGGTTACATATATTTTTTTATTTCTGTCACATTTTTATGCATTATTTGACTAGATGGGTCAAAATATAAGTATGATTAAATATTTGATACAACCTTTCAGACGGCCCCTTGAATTAAAGAATGGTAACCAGATGAATCATGGTTCAGCGACAAAAGAGCCTACTTCACAATAGAAACCATTCTGAAATGACACTCGATACCATCTATCCTATCATGTGATGTCTACTTTTTTTCATCGCCATACAGAAGGAAATATACTGCAGAAATATCATAAGTACATAGAACCTTCGTTCTACCTGGCATAAATGTACCTTATTTGTTGTTAGGTGCCACGCAAAAACATCTTTGTTCACGGCTTGAGTCACAGGAAGTCTTGCACATACAGTGCCCACAGAAAGTCTTGCTCCAAAACTCGGGGGGGGGGGGGGGGTCACCAGTGGAGCCATTTGCAGGTTCCACGTTTCAAAGTGTAATAAAAAATTAAAATTCTAACACCATAACCAGCTAAGGGCCAATGGCGGCCACAGGTAGGTGCAAAAAGAACACTGAGTAACTAACATCAAACTTCCTAACAGTCTTCTCTGCAGGGGATCCTTGTACAATATGTCCCCGAGGAGGACCACACGGAGGGGCCACCAGAGGAGATGGTGCAACACTTTCTGGCGGCACCGTACACGTCTTTCTCAATAGTGTCTCTTTCAGTGCCAACTGCGACTAAAGTCGATTTCCGTTGGAGGAACTGCCCTCACTTTTGACAGGGGTGCCATGCAAGGAGACCTTTTATTCTAGTAGTAGCATGCCTGTAGTTACGTGGAATATAAGAAATCCAGGCAAACAGCTTTCCTCGGGCCGTTTAGGGCGCATTGCACCCAAAGCGCCCTGAGGAAAGCTACTGACTCAGTCCAAACTGTCACACTTGGGGAGTTAACCCGTTCCCCCTTGATTTAGGATTGAGTCAACAGCTTTCCTTGGCATGGGTTGGGCACTAAGTGCCCAACCCATGCCAAGGAAAGCTGTTGACCTGGGGCATGTGATCTTGATAAGTCTCATGTACATTTCTCAGTCAAATTGTTTTTCATAACTGTTGAAATTAGTTGAAAACACTGAAGCAGACGACATTTGACCACCAGCCGGTTTTGGCCGGTTTGAGGGGGAAAGGGTTAATATCCCGAAATACTAGGCAGATATACGATATGGAGAACCAGACTCCATTTCAATAGTGTGTCAAGTTGTGCCACTTTTGGTCACATATGCATCAAAGAGTTATCTGTTTAAGATGTTCAGTAATAGTCTTGTCCTGGTGAACCAAATGTCCAATAGCGGCAAAATGTCTGTAGACCCAGTTGTCCAGGAGCAGGGCCAGGCTCTGGTAATGGATTGTCTGGAGGTGCCTTAGATCTCCTTGGTAGTTATCTGTCATGCAGGCAACAACGAGTGAAGATCGGCTCAACTGTTGGTCTCTGGGAACATATTATTAATGGTGTGCCTCAGGGATCGATTCTTGGGCCGATCTTATTCAACATCTTTATGAATGACATATATGACTCAATAAAGAGTGCAAATCTGAAAAATTATGCAGATGACAATACTCTCACTGCAAGTGACCCTGACATTGAAAACCTCAGGAAAACTCTTGCCATTGCTTGTGCAGAAGCCATAGGCTGGTTTCACAAGAACTTTATGCAGGCGAATCCCGAAAAGTTTCATTGCATTTTTCTTGCTCCAAACCGAAAACCAGTAAATGCATCTTTGGATTTAGATGATATTTCCATAGTGTCGGAGTCTCATGTAGATCTCTTGGGTGTAACCATTGCTGATAGGTTATCTTTTGACAATCATGTATCAAAACTTTCCAAAAAAGCCGGGAAACAACTAAATGCTCTCAGAAGAATTTGTTCTTTGTTGTCAGAAAGTACTCGGCTCAAGGTCTTTAGGACCTTTGTTTTTAGCAAATTTCAATTATTGTCCACTTGTGTGGCATTTCTGTGGTGCCCAAAATTCTAAAAAGTTGGCAAAAATTCAGTTACGTGGTCTTAGATTTGTGTTTCGGGACTTCAAAAGTGATCATGACACTCTCTTAAACAAAGCAAGAATTAACACCCTACATCTGAATCGTTTACGTTGCTTAGCAACAGAGGTATACAAATGTATAAATAACCTCAGTCCTTCATATATGAAGGATGTCTTCAGACTTCGTCAGTCTAATTATAACCTCAGAAGTAAAGAAAACATAGCATTACAATACCCCACAATACACACTCAATTTTTCGGCAAACATTCCTTACGCTCCCTGGCACCCAGAATCTGGAATTACCTGCCTGCAGACTGCCGTAAGGCAGTCAGGCTCAATAACTTTAAAAAACTGATTAGTGCATGGCAAGGGGTAAAGTGTAAGTGTGCCTTCTGTAACCTTTAGTTTGCAAGTGTGATATCCCCTTGTTATGACCATTGTATGTACATTTTAAGGTATACATTATTTTTTAGTTAGTTTATGTATATATACTTTTTACTTGTCTTATCGGTGATTAGCAGTCTCTGCTAATGTTTGAGTGTTTTAACCATGTACGGATGTAAAATAAAGCTTACTTTGACTTTGACTTTGACTTTGACTTAGGTTACCGTCCAGCTGCCTTGTACGCTCACTCTCTAACTGGGATATACACATGCACCTTATGCACACACAAATACATGTAAATCACGTTCTCGCGTGATTTCAACGCGTTCAGTTTCAGGTGTTGACCGAGTGTTTTCTGCAACAGCATGCATGGTGGCTGTTGGGTAAAAGTTCGGTTTGTTAAGAACATGAGCCTAATTTCGTGACGTTAATTCGGAACGCATTGATCTTTTTGTCGAAAGATAAATCGCCCAACAAGTGGCCAAAATGTACATGATGCCCTGTATTTGTTTCGGAGGATTAGAGAGTGCTGCCATCTGTGTAAATTACTGACGATATAAGTGATGCAAACTATCAATTGAAAGGATGAATCATCAATTTGCGCTCATTATGCTTAGTATTGGATTGAGTGGGTTTCTTTAAGGATATACTCCTATAACTCTATAATGGCCTATTTTGTAGACACATCTGCTGAGTAGAAGTATTTCCTTAATATGCTGATGAGAAAATAAATTATACAGTAAAATCTCCAATAAGGCCACCTCCGTAAAGAGACCTTTCCTGTATTAAAAGACAAGCATTTTACAATCCTTTGTTTGTTCATCCTTTTATCCCTATTGAGACAAGTATTCTATTTACACCACTTTTTAGTCCGTAAGGATATTGATCTCGACCACGATAGTAAGGTCAAGGACTCTCACTGTGACAAACGGATAAGGCATCTTTAGTCAATTTATGGTTCAATTGTACATGAATTTCCGATGGAGAAATTTAGTAAATTTCAATCTTTAGCCGGTAATTATATATCAAGAGATCTAATCCACTGACACACTTGAAAAGGTCAAAAAGGAAAAAAAGCATACCAAAGAAATAATTCCAGTAAGGTGTACTTGTATATTACGAATGTAAGAAGATGCCTAGGCTCGAGTTGCATGACATTTGATAACTTACATGTACATGATTAGCTTTCTGTATGATATTTCCAATAATTAATCTACCTGTATATTAAAGTTTTCTTCCTAAAGAGCCGCAGATTAACGACAACAGACTCTTATACGTCTAATCTTACGAAAAGTAATCAAGCATATCTCAAATTGTTTTGCATACATGTGGATTACAAACGCCACTGATGATTTTGCATGAACATTTCTAAAATAGCGCTATCTAGGCAAGATTGTCAGCATAACCTGTGAGACCTAAATCTTAATGAGAGACATCGAACAAAATGCCGTCCGTTATGTATATGTTTGTGATATTTAACCCTTTGGGGATTCAGTCAGCAGCATTCTTCAGTAACTACAGTGCACGAAGATAACTGTTGACTGGTCGCATATTCTTGGTAGGAAACAAAGCATATGATTTTAAAAACACTGACCATTTCTGTACTTTTAATGCGAAAAAGTTGCATGCTTTCGCATTACCTTTAGATCCCAAGGGTCTAGACAGTTACTTTCACGACACAGATGGATATGCCAAATAATTTCTTTTGACCGTTCTATTTCAAACACAAACAATGACATACATTAAGGATTAACAATAATGATGATGATGATGATGATGATGATGATGATGATGATGATGATGATGATGATGATGATGATGATGATGATGATGATGATGATGATGATGATGATGATGATGATGATGATGATGATGATGATGATGATGATGATGATAGTAATGATAGAAATACATCACCAAACTGCAGCAAGTGTTTTTTTTGGGGGGGGGGGGTTGAAGTGGGGGATGTTTTTTGTTTGTTTGTTTTTTCAATATTTACGTACTACCAGCTACCTCAAATGACTGAACATGCAAATACGGACTGTAGACGACTTATAGCTGTTTCACTCCATGTGGGCAGAAGCAATACAAATTTTTTTTTAAATGGGAGGGGTATGATAAGACATTGAATTTCACGTTTAAAATGTGTCAGTAAACAGGATTACTTTGACATTTATGGCTTTGAAAAAGCTCAGTGAAACGTTATAAAGTACAGTGGTGGCACTGGTGTTGATGCCCAGTTCCCAAATGGTAGTGGTGCATGCTAGCTAGTCCTCCCTCCCCTAACAAAATTCCACATAGAAAAGCCACAAAAGAAACAAAACAAACAAGTAAATAATGATAAAAACAAAACAAACCAGAAAAAGAGTACAAAACCAAACAAGACGCACAAACACAAAACAGTGCAGAAACATGAACAAAAAAAAAAAACAAAAACAAAAACAAAAAAACGAAAAAAGAAATAAAAAAAACAAAAACAAACAAAAACAAAAGAAAACAAAAACAAAAAAACAAAAAAAACAAAAACACAAAAACACAAAAAAAACAAAAAAAAAACAAAACAAAAAAAAGAAAACAAACAAAAAACTAACAAAAAAAAAAACCAAAACAAAACAAAACCAACCCCCCCCCAAAAAAAACCAGACCAAAACCAAGCAAAAAGAAACATAAATATTTATGTGAATTGCCGATTTGCGCAGTCAAAACCAAAACATAATATTCGCACGTTACAGGCCACAGAAAGAGTCATACTAAATGATTTGCAATGACTGTGATAAAATGACACAAGAATACGACTACATTTGTTCAGATCCATGCTTAAACATTCGTCTAAATAAATCAGGTTATGATACAACTCGAAAATGTCATCGGAAGACACGTCAAACTGAATAAAAAGTATGGATTCTTCCTTACTTGGAAGAGGCTGCAAATATTGACAGTGTCTGTACCTGGCTTCACGAGATCTCAAACTTTGCACATTAGACTACCAACTGTTTCATTTTAAAAAGGCCAGGCTGCAGGATTCACAAGTCCAATTCACCCCGCCACACGTTATTAAGTCAGTGTGTGAACACAGACTTCTTGTTTTTCCTCAAATACTTGAGTCTCTATCTATCTATCTATCTATCTATCTATCTATCTATCTATCTATCTATCTATCTATCTATCTATCTATCTATCTATCTATCTATCTATCTATCTATCTATCTATCTATCTATCTATCTATCTATCTATCTATCTATCTATCTATCTATCTATCTATTTATCTATCTGTCTGTCTGTCTGTCTGTCTGTCTGTCTGTCTGTCTGTCTGTCCGTCTATCTATCTATCTATCTATCTATCTATCTATCATCTGTCTGTCTGTCTGTCTATGTATCGTCTGTCCGTCTGTCTATATATCTATGCTTCTTTCTATCCATCCATGCATCCTTCCATCCATCCATCCATCCATCCATCCATCCATCTATCGATTCATTTATTTCCGTGTATCAGTTTTGTGGTCAGGTTTCTCGGACACTATTGTTCCGAAAAGTACCAAACTTGGTATGAAGATAGACCTAGTAGTGAAGTCTAATTGCATACTGTTTGGAACAGTCATGATATTCGAGATTATGCAAATTAGAGGCTGTTTGTGCAAATCTAAAATCTTACATATCTTCAAAACTATTCTGGGTAGGGTTGCCATTCTAAGTTTAATGTGTGGGTCTATTGCTAAAGCAAAATCTTCTACCATGCAAACGAAATTGAGAAGTTTTATTTAAGTTAAATTTACTGAATTTCCTCAGAACACCCCCCCCCCCCCACAAGCCGGTGCCTGTTTCCACAGCCAGCCTGTTATGTAGCCAGAGATAATTGAACTGTGAGAGCCTGGCCTCCATACCAGCAGTGCACAGGCAGTGGTGCCAGTGCCCAATGCTGCGGGCTTCAAGCCCTAGGGAGACTGGCTGTCTTTGTAAAATAAACTTGTCCGCATTGTGTAACCAAGCGGAGGGGGGGGGGCGGGGTCGGTACTGGCATACTTAGCATTTTTATTTGCCGTACTTACATACTGGAAGCCCTTTTAATTCTGTACTTTATACCAACCATTATTTCTACATTCCCCTTATTTTCCATACCTTGTACTTGGGCAAAGTTATTACTTGTACCAGAATAACACCCCCCCCTTACCCCCCCCCCCCCAAAAGCAGGCTAAATAGTCTAAAGCCTCCTTGGTGCGGCTTCCCGTCACCATAAGCTATTGCTGACTGAGAGGTGCCAAGCAGGAGGGCATCTTTAGATATCATCATCATCATCATCATCATCCATAGGTGCCTTTTCAATTACAGTTGAGAAGTAGTGACATTGACAGCATCCAATGAAATACGAACAAAATTTTACCATGTGTTTGTAAAGCGAGATTCAGATCAACTACAAGAAATCACTCAGACACAGATCCAAGCTGCCTATAATGACCAACTGTAATATGGAATGGTTTTGGTCAGAGTTGGTGGGTACATTGGGGCAGCCAGACCTCCCATAGGTGTTATGTTTCCGTATCCAGCAGTGTCATTTGCTCATCAGTTACATATCTATAACATTGTTTCGTAAACACCACCAACTTCCAACAAAGATTCATCTTAACTTATCCGTGTTTGGGCTAAGCAAACCTGCAACTTCAGTTTGTCCATACCTTCAGTAGTTTAAGGAACCTCGACACATTCAGGCTGGTGACACTCAATAGTTAAACACACGGATTTCTGTAAGGGTTATGTGCAAACAGTGAAGCGCAAATACATGTGCGTATAAATGCATATAATTATGTCAATGTATACATGTGTCACTTGTTGCAGTCATTTTATGCCCCAGATTTACAAAGCATGGGAATCTGGTGTTGATGTTGTAATTTTTACTTCATAGTATAAAGGGGTTAGCATCATATTTAAATGTCATATTAAGAATTATGCAAATTAGGGCAATTAAAATTTTAGAAGCTCTACATCTTCCAACCTATTACAGATAGACACAAATTTTTAAAAAGTACTACATGCAAGTATGTGACACATGTCAATCTAATCGACAATGAACAATAATTGTAGCATTTGAAATTATGCTAATTAGCAGAACTTGAAACATTTAAAAGTTGAATATCTCAACTCTTTTAAATAAAGGTACCAATCCTACGTTAATTTATATGTTTGTGACATAGCCACATCCAATGAATCATGAACCAAAGTTGTAGCTTTTTGATCTATGTAAATCAGCTAAATACACAAGATTGAATTCTTGAATTATAGCTTTCCAACTACCACAGCTAGAGGTGTCATTCCAACGTCACTTTGTAGGTTTGTGGGATAGCTGCATCCAATGAAACATGAACCAAAGTTGTAGCATTCTACTTTCTACACCTAAATTAGGTGAATACACAAGATTTAAATCTTGAATAACTTCAAAACTATTTTAAACTGAGGTGTCATTCAAACTTCAGTCTATAGATTTGTAGGATAGTTGCATTCAATGAACCAAGAATCAAAGTCGTAGCCGTTCAATATTTTTTTTTTCAAATTAGGTAAGTACACAAAACCTAAGTCTTGAAAAACTTCAAAACAATAATAGATGGAGGTGCCTTTCCAACTTCAATTTATAGGTTTTTGACATAGCCACATGAAAAATATTTTTGCAGAGGCTAAATTAATCCTGAATAGGCAAGCTTTAAAGTTTTGCTGGGTGTGCAGACTGATTTGCTTACGGGCAAATCAATTTTTTTCTAGTTGCTCTACCACTTTCTATATTCAAGTCGCTCGAATGCTGCGTCAACAGCTATGATTTTTTTTTCAGTTCTAACATATTTTCAGTGTAATTTGCAGTGATGATGTCACAATGGTATAACAAAACGTGTCATTCTATTAATGGCCAGCAAGTAGCACATGATATGAATGGGCTTAGTTTTTTAAAGGTAGATTGTACACCGTTCTTCCTGGATGTCATTTTGTTCCCGCTTCTTGGTTGCGCGACCTGATGACATTGGCTGCTGATCGCTGAAATTCCTGCCGTAGGTCTGTGATTGCTCCCCAGCGAAAACCTCTTTCACGAAAAAAGTCGATTTTATGAAAGCAACACTAAAATTCTTGTTTATTCTCAAGTACAGAATCATAATAAAACCACCTTCGTCGTCGGTCCTAGTCATCAGCTGGACCTTCGTCGGATCGATGTGCATCTGCCGGCGCCTCCAGCTTGCGTAATGCGGTCATAACTCGGGTCTGTTTGGTAACTAGTAGTGATTTCGCCGCAAATTCTGTGTTATACAAGTGCCTTCGGCTGTGCCCAGGTAACAAATTTAACTTATGTCAAAGGAAGCAATGTGTGAAAAGGGGAATGAACATCCATTTTAAACATGCTTCGACGAATGTCCAAGTTACCTAAAGCATAGCAAAAATATATATACATAATATATATGCGTTGTTCCCAAAATCCGAATGACCCTACTAAAGACACCCGAGTCCTGACAGGAAACAATTTTCATGAAACATAAAACATAAAAAAAAAATGGAAAAAAAAAGTTTCAAGCCGCCCTTCCTAAGGCTATTAAAAATTGACCAACCCCCGGCTGAAAGATTTTATCGAGGAAGTGGCCGTTGTGTGCCCTCAGTTTGCAGTAAAGTCAACTCGAATAAAGTAGTTTATTTCGACTTGTCTGCAGTGGATGGTTCACTTGGGCTGGGAAAGAAGCACGGTTGTTAGGTGAAACAGCATAGCCATAGCCCCGGTTGAAAGAATTTATCGAGAAAGCGGCCGTCACGTGTCGTTATTTTGCAGAGAAGTCAACTCAAACACAGCATTATATTTCAAATTTTCTGCAGGGTTAACTTGGGCCGGGGCATAGCAACACAAAGTTCAATCAGGCATACAACCACGGTTGCTCGGTGGTCGTTTTTAAATCGTAATATTTCGATAGGCTCCAGGTGTCCGGTCTCTTAGATACCAGGACAAACAGTTGTTAAGGTGCTTTAAAAACACGACTTACAATCTCAACTTTAATCTGCGCGCTTGGTTGTGTCTGAAGCAGTTATCATCGTTAGTTACAAATCCAAATGCGACACGATACCTTGGCTTGAACTGGCACGTGGTGAGTGCCATTTTAAGTATTGCGCAATGTGGCACAAAAACATTTGATTTGGATATCAAAGTGAATCGGGGCCACAGCATATATCATATCATTATTAATGCTCTGAAACATTTGCAAAAGATATACCTTTGGTGGCATATATTATAACTCCCTCCCCCAAATCGTCCCAATACTATCCTCATTTATCACAAACCATTGGGTGCGGAAAGTACAATTTTCAAAACGGCGCTATCATGGGCCAGCCCCAATTCGATATTTTGAAGAGGTAGTATCCAAAATATATGTGTGATTAGTGTTTAAGGAAGGTTAATTTGTCGTATGAATGTAATGTACAATCTATGAGACTTTTCCAGAGTGAGTATTACCTGAAAATGCAAATACAGCTCCGTACAATTAACAGTTTTAAGCAGCGGTGGGCCCCAGGAAAGGGATTTTGTATCAGACACTGAAGTCGCCCCCAGGTTATGAATTAAGTAGCACCGCTAGTCGGACCAGTCCTGCCAAGCCCCCTGTTAAGTGAAAGATGCAGCTATGAAAGTTGCCCCGATAGTGGATACAGGTCCAAAAGTACCGGCGGGTTTTTGTACAAGTGGTAAATATCATATTGTAGGCCAGCTGCGATGACTGTCGTAGTCACCCTGCTATCGTTATACCTAACCAGTAAAACAATGCCTGCATGAACGTTTCATTCAGTCTAGTGATTGGTTTGGTTCCAAAATAAAAGGTTTCATGGAGGATGAATAATCTTTACAAGTATTGCTCACAGTCAGCAAACCGAGCTGCTTCTTCAGCACGGTAAGCTGCATTTTGCCTTTTACAAACTCACCTTTTTTGTCCAATTTAGTTGTTACAGCTACCATGACCACCAAGGGTGACCGGTGAATCAGTGACTCGGTGCATTTGACAAAGCTAAGCATTACCCGAGTATAGACCGGACAGACAGTGTGTGTGTGTCGTCGAGTTGCGGGGGTGGGGGTGGGGGTGGGGAGAGGCGCTGGACATGAAACCTTGTCATGTGCAGCAGGCAACAAACCCAAACAAAATTTGAATTTGACACGAAACTATTCACCATAAGACGCTACGCCTTGTGTCAAATTCCTGAAAAAGGTTTTTTTGACGAGTGGCCTTGAAACACAGCTTTCTGCACGTGGATGCAACTACTATTATACTTTGTCCAGTACTCGTTATCACCCATTGAATCTGGTGAGCCGTTCTCACCCATGTGAATCCCCGCCCTGACGTGTACGTGGGTGATTAGTGCAACGTAGGGCCTAATACGTCGCGCGAGCCTGTGTGGCAAAAGTTGTGAATCAAATTGTTCTCGTTTTCCGATCCCAATATCTCTTAAATTTCACTTCATAATTCTATCCATAAAAATGGCGATAGAGGAGTGAGGAACAAAAGTAAGTCCATAGTGCATACCCACTCGTCATTCTTCATGATCGCGAGATTTGCTTGGTGCGTGGAGGGATCACGAGTAAAGCACGCCGCAGGCACTCGTGATCCCTCAGCGCGTCAAAACACATTAATCTGTCATGAAGAATGCTATCGCGCCTAAGCACGCTCGCAAAGTTGTACTCTTAATATTATCCATTAAGAATTCAAATAAGTCTTTAATACTCATGATTAACCCTTTCTCACCATTCTTAAATGGAATGAATCATTCCTGGATTTAAATTCAATATATATAAACTCCTTCTCAAAGAGTTGAGCCACGCTATTTGAGTATCCAGCTGTCCAGCGGGCAAGACTGTACAGGGCAAGCTTGGCATACATACATTTGAAAAACAATCCGTTTCATCATGATTCAATATGGAAGTTTTGTGCTTCGAGGTGAATTATCTACGCAGCTCCTCACAATTCTGTGACATATTTATACCTAATATATCATTTGATTACAGTAATTACACCTAAACTTATGAACCGTCTTAAATATCTATAGTCAGTGAAGATAGCAAAACGGTTTTCCTGAGCTTAAGAATGAGCGATCTATAAATAAACTTTTGTATGTTTCATTGTGACTAAAGTGTTAGACACTATATGTAGGTGTTGAACTTAGGTATAAGGTATCGTTTGTAGGCGATTACTTTGCTAATCAGACATCCTAAGTCGGTTTATAATTCGGATATTAAGTCTCCCATGTAGGTGCTTATCAATTTTGGAATTAGATATCTTACGCAGGAGAGTAACTTGATAATTATACCCACTATGTAGGTGTGTAATTTGAATTTTAAATATCCTATATAGATGTTTACTTTGGTTTTAGGCATCCCATGTCTCTGTGTCATTTGTGTATCAGATATCCGATGTAGGTGTAGAATTAGGGTATTATTTCTTGCATCAGAAACCATACGTTTTAGATCGTGACTCTCATGCTGCTGGGGGTAACGTAACAGTAAGTGACACTCGTTTTACATTTATTTATTTATTTATTTATTTATTTATTTATTTATTTATTTATTTATTTATTTATTTATTTATTTATTTATTTATTTATTTATTTATTTATTTATTTATTCATTCATTCATTCATTCATTTATTTATTTACTTATTTATTTATTTATTTATATAGTTAGTAAGTTAGTTAGTTGGTTAGTTAGTTGGTTAGTCAGTCAGTCAGTCAGTCAGTTAGTTAGTTAGTTAGTTAGTTAGTTAGTTAGTTTGTTTGTTTGTTTATTCATTTTTGACATATTTGTACGGAGCTATGACCTATTGGAGCAGGAAAGTTTATATTATTTTATATTTAGGTATTACATGTACATTTTCCCTTTTGTGGTATAAAGATTTTGCTTATGTCAATTAACAATTCAATCCCCTGAAGTCGCTTTCTGAAAACGAAGGTGGCTTTGAGATTTGCCCGAGTGGCGTACAGGTAGACTCCCGCCCTGGCGGTTTATTGTCCCGAAATACCCCATGTATGTGTTAAAGTGGTTGTTAGGCATTTTCTCTTTGTACTTAATTGAGGGTATTAGATAGGGAGGGTACGAGACTGGTGTTTCACCCTATACCGGGACCACATCCTTGGCTTCCATCCGACACAGATACTCAATACCCTATATTCGATACTAATATTCAAAATACTGATAAATAAAACAAATATACAAACCTAAATCAATGTGTTAATGTTTATTGCCAGTTCCATCAATTATGCATGCCCACAATTTTGTTATTAGAATGTTTAAAGTTACGTACTTGCCTATCCTATATTCGACACTTAGAAATTTAAAGTTCTTGTGAATGAAAAGCAGTGTTTCAACTTTGTCTGTCGCCAGCCTGGATCTGACGCCACCTGCTACATAGAAACCACTCCTCTCGGGTAGTGCCAAGAGGCTGCGACACACAGATATTGTACTGCGTGCTTTTGGTGCATCAGCAATTAAAACTTGATTAAACTGATAACTTATAAATTTTACTGCCTTTGGGAAAAATCCTACACCTTATAACAAACTTGCAGCCTTTTGTAGCCTGAACAGTTTTGCTATTGACCATGGGACCACGGTGATTGCATGTGCATGTTCATTCCACACAGTTATAAAAACTCATCCACTCCAAACTTGCTTTTAACGCGTGATGCCTAGAAATGGAACCCCGAAATTCTGTCTTTGACCAACTCTAACTGGCTAAGTACTGTGAAGAACACCCTAAAATTGATCGAATGTTAAGATATTTGGAACAATGGCGGCGATGAATCTGAAGATTTTTCGGCAAATATTGCTCAAAAATCATTACAGGTGAAATTTCCTATTCAATGGCATAGTGACTTTTCTAGACAGGTTTTTCCACTTAAAAAATTAAGAACATATTTAAATTTAAATCAAGGTTTCGAATGGAAAATTACTTACTGGTATGGTAGAATATAGACGAAAGAAGAAACTTAACCCAATAAAGAATCAGTGCACATAATTTAAATATTGAAAAAGGGAGACACAAATGACCAGTCAAAGTACCAGTAGATGACAGAATATGTGACTTGTGTTTTGAATTGGGAGACAAATTTCATTACATTCTAATTTTTCAAAAGTTCTTTGAAGCCTGGAAAGAACTTGTTGATAATATGCCAGAATTTCTAGCTGATTTTTAATATTTATATCCGGAAGATAAATGTATTAAATTAATGAAATGTGATGACGTGGAAGTAGTTTGGAATTTTGGAAAATTTATAACAGAAGCTGTAAAAATCAGAGGAAAGTTTTGATGGAAAGGTATCCTTTTCTTTTGGTTCAACTCGATACACATATGTTTGTATGACTTTTTTAATGTATACAATTCTTATTATCATCTTTATATGTATGTGTTTGTAAGTTCCGATACCATCTCGATACCCGATACGTACTACCAGTATTCGACCATCTCTCCTATTAGATATCCTATGTGCGCGCTTTATTTTCGCATCCTGTATGGGTGTGTAATTTGAATATTAGACAACCTATAGTGCTGTGTAACTTGGGTCTTAGATAGTCTACATAAATGTTGAATTTGTTCATAAGATGACCAATGGAAGTGTGTAATGTGAGTATTAGAAATCTTATATACGTATTTAATTTGGGTGTTTCATAGCCTATGAGATATTCAATGTGGGTATTTGGCACCCCATGTAGGAGTAGCTTTGTTATCATATATCCTGAGTGGGTGCTAATTTTCTGCTGAAAACACAAATTTAATTTGTCTGGAAAAATATCATTTGATCACATAATGCGTTGGAGGTGTGTCGCCTCTGTTTTCATTTGAAGGCATATTAAACCCTAACATATTTATGATAACACTAGTCTTGAGGAAAATGGCTTGCAAGCTATAACAATATTATAATTTTTTTATCTGAGGCGAACGCATATTCTGTAGCCAGATTTTGAACCTGCATTTTGAAGGACAGGAAAATAGAGAAGATATACGTGTAGTATGTCCGTAGCTCACTGTTTCAAACTAAAGAAACTAAATGTCCAGTCCTGAGCCATACAGATCCCTGATTTAGATATTCGTTACATGACTAAGCTGTCTCAGGGGCATTTATCTGTAGTTTGGGTGTCAGCCACACATTCGCTGCTCGCAAAGAGAATGCCGGCCACCGTTATCTTGCCAGGAAAATGGGGTTCCAAGCCCCTTACATTGATAATTAAAGTGTGTGTGTCAACACACACTTTTTTGTTTTTCCTGAAATTAAAGTGTGTGTGTGTCAACACACACTTTTCTGTTTTTCCTCGAGTTCTTTATAAAAGTGTGTGTGTCAGCACACACTTTTCTGTTTTTCTAGGAGTTCTTTATTTCTGTCTTTCTTTCTTTCTTTCTTTCTTTCTTTCTTGCTTTCTTTCTTTACAGGCAAATTTGTCCGACATTTCATTTGAAAAGTATTATATGTAGAAATTCCAAACTTGGCACAATTATACTTCTATGGATAAAGTCTGGCCTTTTTATAATGAGAGGTCATGCTTTTCAAAATTATGCAAATGAGGGCTAATTAAAGTTTCAAATGTTCAATATCTTATATACTATAGTAGATGTGGTTCCGTGTGTATAGGAGTTCGATCATAGCAAGGTAAAGGTCATGTCAAATGTCAAGGTCATGTCAAGGTCAAGGGTAATGTCAAGGTCAAATGTCAATTATAAGCCAAAATGTCATTTTTGAGGTCAAGGTTCACTTCAGGTAGAGGTCATCTCAAGGTCAAATGTCATTTCAAGGTCAAAGGCCACTTTCGATGGCTTTCTTCTGGCCATAACTTGGTCAATTTTTATACAATTTTGATCATGATCGGCTCAAATTGTAGATATTGTTACCTTGCACATTTTTCAAATTACATCTGACCTTTAATGTTCAAAGGTCAAGCTCACGTGGACCTTTGAAAGTTTCATCCAGTCATAACTTGGCCAATTTCCATCCAATTCTAATCACATTGGACTCAAATTGTAAGTTTTGCAACACTGTACATTTTTATAAGAATATGTAATCTCAAAAAGGCAAAGGTCAAGGTCATTTGGCCCTTTGAAAGTTTCATCTTGTCATAACTTGGTCAATTTTCATCCAATTTGGTTCATGTTTGGCTTACATTGTAGGTATTGTAACACTGCAGCCATAAGCTTAATGTGATGTGAAGTACCAAAGGATCAAAGTTGTAGCAATTTAAATTATGCTAAATAGCACCATTAGAAATTTTAAATCTTAAAAATCTTGAATAACTTCAAAGCTTTAATAGATAGATATTACCATTCCAATTTCTGCTCCTGCATTATGGAATAGTTGTACATTGCCATACCAATATGCTTTGAAGACACACACACTGATTTGCTATGCAGCAAATCATCTTTCCTAGTTTCGTTCGTATTTCTGTGATTAAATAGATACATAACTTAATTGAGCGATGAACCAACTGGTTCATGTGCTAAATAGAATATCAACACATATACATCTTTCCATCAAGGTCAAAACCGTATTATCATAAAACTTGTACTTATCCAGCAATATAAATTGTGTTTTAGGAGAGGGCTCCAACTATGTCATTTCAACAACCGATCTCTCAAGCCAAAGAGTTTGTACGTAAAAGCTGCTTAACTACGCATTGTTGAAGTATCTTGGGACGACATGAGCGGAATGAAATTCAACATGCTTTTAAATATCAAGTGAAATATGACATACTATGCCGGACAACAGCAGAGTGACTACAACACAAATACATAGATGTTGCTATTCTCCGCACATATTTTGCTATTGCTATTCACACATTTCCTCCCCTGAGAGTCATAGGATTCTAACTACCAAAACTGGGTTTTGTGATAATGAACCTTGAACTTTGGGTATCTTAGGACCAAATAAAGAAAAGACACAGATACTTTATACTTTGCATTTGATTTTATCATTGGTCATTAAACCTTATTCTCTCTCTCTCTCTCTCTCGCTCTGTGTGTGTGTGTGTGTGTGTGTGTGTGTGTGTGTGTGTGTGTGTGTGTGTGTGTCTGGAAATGTATTGTTTGGTCGTAAAATGAGTTGGCGGCAAGTCGCCTGTTTTCATTTGAAGGCATACAAAACCCAAACATTGATGACTACACTTGAGAATGCCAGACTGTGCATTTATTCGCTGAAGATTGCTTTTCCTAATATATATTTAACAAAAATAAAAATTGAGATAGTACAATGTATTTCTGAAACTAGAAATACTGATGCAATATAGGAGAATGTGTTTCCAAAACAATAAACTTACTGTACTGAGTACATATTAAAGCTGATTGCTTCAAGCCTTTGACACATAGAGTATTGTATCCCTGATAAAATGGACATATGGGCCTCATGCTAAGAGCGCAATATTAAATGACTCTCATGCGACGACTTGCTCTGGTTACATGCGCTCCAAATGGCATCCAGCACGCTCCTTGCGTTCTGGCCACACAATATGTTTCAAGGGGCTTACCTGTTAATGACACAATTTAGTTTACCAAAGACTTTCTTACTCAAATTACTTTAAAAACAATGGGTCTGATAAGTTATAATCAAACTAAAGTTCCAGAATTCTCATAACCAAACCGAGGCATTTGTCACTGATGCGTTCTTCTACTAACATTTACCAATTTGGTATATCCGAATTTGGTGTCTGCAAATTGGCGGCTGACCGGGTTGACCGTGTCATATTCTCTCTTCTGTCTCGAATTTTGAGTTGCCAGAAATACACCTAGACACATTACAGCTAGGCATGGTAGCAAGGTAGTGTGAAATCTTCAATTTTCATAGATAAAAATTTTTGCCAAGTTATACCAAAGAGGTACCTTAAAGAATAGTCCACTTTGGATTTGTCACTATTTTGGCTGTTGAATGCAATACATGACAGCTTTGGGAAAAGTTAGCTCACTTTTTATTTCGCATCAAATGGGACAACGACAATGTAGAGAAACAAAATAATTAATGATAAAATAGTATTAGTCTCTGAAATTACTGGAGGCATGCCGTCGTAAATCTCTACTGTGTATGATAAGGAGAAACCTGTAACCAGTGATCAATTCATAATAATTTTGATAAAGATTTATTTATTCTTTATTCTTTTACCAGGGTATACCAGTTCAGTGAACATCACTGATCTCCCACTGGGCCCTGGGTGGATACAATGGTAATAAATATAATGCATGACATGAGAGACATAAAATCAAAAATATGTTAACATAAGCGTTGACACATGATATATAAACTAAAGAGATGAAGACACAGGTGTAAAATTAAGAACATAAATACAATATGTACACAATGGTACAAGGGGGTCAATACTATACTGTCAATTTGTGCTACCATAAAAACATCTGTATCACTTTGGGTTAACACTATTGGGAATTTTGTATGATATAATTGCGCTTGAACTGGCTGAGGGATACAGAATTTGCAATTTCTACTGGAAGGCAATTCCACTTGGCAGCTCCTTTGTAACTTATTCTGGATTTTCCTGCGTTAAGTTTTACTAGGGGGATGTATAGATGATTTGCAGTTACTGATCGGGTACTATGGCTATGTATACTACTTGTGTACTTGAACTTACCCTGAATATATTGTGGCGACATACTGTGGAGAGCTTTATACATGAAAACTGCCAAGTGGAATTGCCGTCTTTCCTCTAGAGGCATGATGTTGCAAGCTTGGTGCAAGTTGTGAATATGTTCACGTCTGCCTGCTTTTGTTACAATGCGCAGTGCTTTGTTTTGTAATACTTGCAGTTTACTTTTTAGGTACTGTGGGCATGAGTCATATATTATGTCACAGTAGTCGATGTTTGGCAGTACAAGTGATTTGTATGAGAGCAGTAAACTCTCTTTTTGTAGAAATTTACTGGCTCTGCCTAAAAGTGCGAGTTTCATGCCAACTTTGTTGCAAACATGACTGATGTGCTCATGGAAGTCAAGAGTAGGGTCCAGAAAAACGCCAAGATACTTAAACAATTTCACTTTTTCTACATTTTCTTCCCCTACCTTAACTTGCACATAGGCCATGTTTTTCAATCGTTGACTGGTACCAAAAAGCATAAATTTGGTCTTACTCACATTGAGAGTCAGCTTATTTTGCTCAAACCACTGAGAAACTCTTACAAGGTCACTGTTTATGGTATTTTGTATGTCATTTGCGTTTGCAGCTGAATAAAAAAGTGCCGTATCATCAGCGTAAAGGGCAATGGTGCATCTCTCGGCAACATTGGGAAGATCGTTGACATACAAGATGAACAATAGTGGACCCAGAATGGATCCTTGTGGTACCCCACAAGTTACTCCCTCTGGGTCCGACAGTTGTCCGTTGACACATGTGACCTGAGTACGCTGGTACAAGTATGCTTCAAACCATTTCAACTCATTGGCATTCACACCATATGCTTCGAGTTTTTGTAACAGGCACCTATGGTTAACGGTGTCGAAAGCTTTTTTTAGGTCCAGAAAAACCATTCCACAGCACCTGCCCTGGTCTATTTCACCGTTTACAAGATCTAATATGTGTGCCAAGGCAGTGGCTGTGGAATGCTTCTTCCTGAATCCGGACTGATGGTCGGATATGAGATTGTTGACTGTTAAGAACTCATACAGCTGGTCGTGCACTGCACGCTCTAACATTTTCATTGTTACAGGAATAACAGAAATGGGTCTGTAATTGTTAGTGTCTGTTTTAGAACCAGCTTTATATATGGGTGTGACCTTTGCTGACTTCCATTCCTGGGGCACAACAGCCGTTTTTAATGACAAATTAAATATATGAGTCAGAAGAGGTGTTATGTTTGACTTTGATGCCTTAAGGAGGCGGGCACTCAAATTATCTAGTCCTGTAGCTTTGCCTATTGACAAGTCGGAAAGCTCATTTGAAACAAATGTTTCTGTGATGCCCTTGAATTGAAAAACAGCATTAGTCACCTTCGTAGCTTTAACTTCTACATTTGAAATCTTACTAGCGAGCTTAGTACCTATATTTGCAAAGAAATTATTGAATTTTTGTGCTATCAGCTTTGGTTCGGTAATATCTTCACCATTTACATTTAGTTTTGTAGGACCTGGAGATTTTACATTAGGTACTATTTTTCTAAGAGTTTTCCATAGCTCTTTTGGGTTATTTCTGTGTTCATCTAAAGATTGTTCTATGAACTCTTTTTTCAAAGTACATGTTAAATTGTTGACCCTATTTCTTATTGACTTGAACTTGCTCCAGTAAAGATATTCAGTAAGTGAAAAACATACACACAAACAAAAGAAGACGAAAATAAACAGCCCCCCCCCAAAAAAAAAACAAAAACAAAAACAAAAAACAAAAACAAACACCAAAAAACACACATAAATTACCACAAATAAAAAACAAAACAAACACTCTGTCCAAAAATAGAAAGAAAACTAGACATCTCCGACCGCAAGCGATTGCTGAGAGAAAGCCTCCCCCGCCCATCCTCCCACTGCAGTTATCTCACCTTATAGCACCTTGACCTTTGGCCTTTAGAGGGTGTATATTAATTGCAAAATTTTGCAGTTTACAATACCTACAATTTGAGTCCATCATGGTCGAAATAGGCTGAAAATATACTGAGTTATTGCGAAAATAGATTTTTATAAAAAAAAAAAAAAGTTAAAAATGGAATTTGGTTTTGGACTACCTTGGTCATTCGTAGACTTGCTCAAGTCTCACTGGACTGTCTTCCGTATTTTATTGAAAATCAAATTCATTGCCAAATTAAATTTTAAGTAAACACGTCGCAGCTTTACCTAGCTGATTGGCGTGGAATGTGTATATAACCAGATAACATTGACTCCAGATGATTAGCGCCGGGCGGTCTACACTGTGTTTCTTATCACACAGACAAGCGAGCGGTCATAACGCACTCCTCCTCAGAAGCTGTTAATTGAGCTACTGTGTAATGAAGGATTAATTGCAGTGCAGGCAGAGGGCGTCCAGTGATGGTTGGTGTCGGCAGCCGGAGGAAGATGGTCAGCTTTGTCTCGCTTGAGTGGCCAGTGACTAGCCATGCATTCATCGAAGGCCACTTTCCACTCGCAATGATAATGGGATTAGAACTGACCGGGACTCAATAGCTGCTACTATTGAAACCGACACGGCGGCAGTGTCGACCAGTTAAAAAGAAAAAAAAAATAATAACAGTATTGTCAGTAGGACCTACTTAATAACACCGTGTAGTAAGCATAATATTATTCAGTTAACTATATATGGAGGGGAAAATGTATCGCACTTCTGGGTGGGACCGCGGGATGGGAAAATAGGGACATGCACCAGGGACTTGTGCAAGTCTAGGTCATTCGTGGTACTGCCAATTGTACAAACAGTAAAAGCTACCACCACCGCCACCATCACCACCACCAGCCACCCACCCACTCCAAATCAGGACAGGCACGACAAAAGCCAAACAGTGTGGCACAACGCGCATATACGGTATCTTCCATCCCTCGGTAGATGCTAAAGGATATAAGCTCTATCCACAAACTGGCTACGAATCGTATCACCGGCTCTCATCGTCAATATTTTTTTCCTTTAATGGGTTAATACATCTTGGCCACTGTTAATATTCCTTGCCCACGATTATTTTGATTGTCAGGAAATTCGCCATGAAACTAAAGGGGCATCGGTTACATTCTCCGCAAAAGACTGTCTTGTTTCAGCTTTAACCCTGGCACTGGCACATTTTGGACGATTTAACAGCTGGCATCTGCGCATTTGGGTGCATTTGTGGCCAAAGCGCTCCGAAGAAAGCTGTTGACCGGGACTAATATATCTAGATAATTTAGGCATGCTGCTCCTTGAAGAAAGCTGTTGACCTGGACTAATACATTCTACATAATTTTAGGCCAGCTACTACTTGAAGAAAGCTGTTGACCTGGACCTTTGTATTCTACATAATTTTAGGCATGCTGCTATTGGAATGAAATGTCTTTTTACAATGAGCATAGCGTCCGTATTAAAATTGACAACAGACCGTTGTGAGCTGTTCGACTTCGGTCGCAGTAGCCACCGAAAGAGTTACAGTGTAGACTTCCATTAACCCGAGATCTCACCGAATTTTCTGCCCGGGATAGTTGTTATTCAACTGTCTTCGATACAACAAATATATTTTTCTATTGTATCGCGGAGTCACAAGTTTTCTTTCTCTTTTTGCTTTTCTGTTACAGCAGCTCCGCTGTCGTAATAGTCACTGTCATCACCTGGAAGTGTTGTGTTTTCCAGTCCCGAGGAAAATGGATCATTACTTTTAGGAAAGACACAGGGGATAACATTACGAGGTGCCCATTGTTGCCTGGGGCAACTTATTATTTGACGAACAACTTTATTTTGTTCACCGGTCGCCCTCGGGGCAATTTATTTTACTGGAATTGGGACAAAATTGCATTGGTTTCTACATTTCTCAGCAATGATCACACCTTGCTGATTGAGTGTCGACGTCCGTGCTCAGGAGATGCCAAAGTATGTTCCAGATTAACGAGGTATCAAACGAATAAAGTGACATGATAATAGGAGATATGCATATTAAGTTCCCGCCCAAACTGCATACCTGGTTGACTAGTCTCGTTTTGTGAGATGTGGCGAGATACGGGTCAGTGCCTGTGGGGACATGCAATACAATACAATACAATACAATGCAATACAAATTTTATTTATACTCAGTGTTAAAAACATACAACATTAGCTCAGTACTGCAGCAATTATTTACCGAGTTGTGATAAAAATATTTAACAAAAAATAGAGTATGATGACACCGGGCGATATAAAATACTAAAAACAATAAATGAGATGAGCATAACTTTTCCTATTAAAAATGTTAAAAGCCCTTATATATGCAACGTATTTTGTCCGGTTTGATACAGTGTCCTGCCCCCCCCCCCCACATACGGGTACTTCCTTGTTGAGCTATTCGGGGTAGAGCAGTCTTGCACCTGATATGACGATATCGAATTGCACAAGCTGGGCGAGGGGCTTCACCTGACGCCATAGCTTTGCATCACGGAAACTAGGCAACTGCTTATACTTTTTGGTACGGTGAAGAGGAAGGTGAACACTATTATTAGTACTAGTACCGCTTCTTCTTCTTCTTCTTCTTCTTCTTCTTCTTCTTCTTCTTCTTCTTCTTCTTCTTCTTCTTCTTCTTCTTCTTCTTCTTCTTCTTCTTCTCCTTCTTCTTCTTCCTCTTCTTCTTCTTCTTCTTCTTCTCCTTCTTCTTCTTCTTCTTCCTCTTCTTCTCCTTCTTCATCTTCTTCTTCTTATTGTTGTTCTTTTTCTTCTTCTTTGTCTTCTCCTTCTTCTTCTTCTTCTTCTTCTTCTTCTTCCTCTTCTCCTTCTTCTTCTTCTTCATCTTCTTCTTGTTGTTCTTTTTCTTCTTCTTCTTCTGCTTCTTCTTCTTCTTCTTTTCTTTTTCTTCTTCTTCTTCTTCTACGGTAGTCCGGTGTCACATTACTCAACTGATTCCACATGGGATTATAAAGCCCCGCTGGAGCACAGTGAAGTGTCGTTGGCAAATTGCACAGCATGTTCCTACGATATTGAGGTATTCTTGAGAGGTCGAACCTACCTATCGCATTACGTTCCAATAATGCCACAGCCTTTCATATTTGACATCAGAATAACATGACCAAAATACATTTTTGTCACCTTATAAGTGTATTAAAAGTAATATCTCTGAGATCTTTCCAGCCAGCGAGATAATATAGCAAGATTGTGGTGCTATTCGGTCAGAACTGATGACCACGCAAAGCTGCTCATCCAAAAGTGAGGAGATCGTTGTCGGTAATAAAGTCAAAAAATCTCTCTCTCTCTCTCTCTCTCTCTCTCTCTCTCTCTCTCTCTCTCTCTTTCTCTCTCTCTCTCTATCTCTCTCTCTCTCTCTATCTCTCTCTCTCTCTCTCTCTCTCTCCCCCCCCATATCGGTCCATGCTGTACATATAAGTGAGGAGCGACTTAAAAACAATCAGTAAGACAAATGATTCCACTCTGTCATTGTCACACAAGCGCCCGCCCGGCCAAATACTAGTAGTGTGCTAACTCTCTGGTGCTTATCTGGTAGGAAACCTCGAAAACCTTCACTTCCGGGATCAAAGAACAAGAAGTTTGCATATATAAATGTGTCACAATTAACATTAAAATTAATTTGTCTCGTCACTAAAGAGGTGATGAATGACTGATCATTATCAACGGCATTCCTCGGCGCGCTGAGGAAAGCTGTTGACTCAATCAAATTTCGGCCCAAGGAGAGTTCAAAAGCAAATTGTGGACGTCAGTTGATAGCCTTGGACATAGACACGTGTGCTTGGTAATAACATTTTAAAGATGTTTTACAGGTACTACAAGTTATGCTAATGTCATGACAATAGTAAATTCACGGACATCAAACCGCTCAGATTTCTCTGTACACGTATGGACAGTCTCGATAATTTCATCATTGTTGTTTGGATGACGTAATATAATCTAAGGAGGTTAAAAGATTTTGGCGGGAAATGTATATGTATATGTCATATTGGAATGAAACTGAAGAAACAGCTTGGAGGTACTCAGTTGGATGATTCCATATCAGGCTGACACCATATTGCATGGTGAATATACTTTATTTCTTTCATGAGGATGGGAAAAGTAGGCTGTGGCTAATTCAAATTTGTCTTTTCGTGTTAATACAAAACCCTTACATATGCAAAGTGAGAAAAAAAACATTTAAAAAACAAAAACAAAAACAACCCCCACACACATATTACCAGCAGTTAGGACAAGAATTAGTCTGAGTGTAGAATTAATCCATGAACCGACTTACCAGTTGTTGTATTAACATACTCATGTACATGTATCAAAACACAAGATATTGATGAACATAATAGATTTACAGTACAAAAACATGATACTGCTCATATGCCTAACCATTAGCATTAGTATCGTCTCCCCTTAGAAAACGCAGAAACCATAAGGTGCTGACAATGTATTTCTCCGTTGTGTGTGTCATAGAACAATTGGCAGCATATGAAGCAGATGGAGTACCGCACAATAATACATTTACTTTTTCAGACTGCTGCACGTTGTCAAGTAAAACACTAGTATTATTTATTCTCATAATTTCACTAACCCTTGTCAAGAGAGTTTATGTTCATCGAAAAGTGGACATTGCAGCATAAAATAAGTCACTGTTTCAGTCAATAAACCACAGTGACAAGCTGGGGAGTTACAAAGATTACGAGAAAACAGATGGGCGTTTAGAGCACGAAAGTCCACTCTCAGTCGATTTGATAAAATGTTCAATCTGCCTGGCTCATATCTCAGATGGAACATCTTTGAAGGAAAGATGTTTAATTTGATTGAAGCTTTAAAAGTACTTAGTGTAGGAGCATTTCTCCCATTTAACGGCAGTGAAGCCCAGGGACGACCAGTTAACGGAATAAACGAGTTTTCGGAAGCCAACTTGTCGTGACACAAGAAGTATTTAGTCACAAACATTTCGCACGTTGCGCATGGCATAATTTTCTCTATTCATATTAACATTTGGAACAACTGCAATCAAATTTTGCACATACTCAGGGCACAGACCATTAACAATTTTATGACTGCACATTGCATCAAAGATCAGAAAACAGAACACTGATATTACTGCATAACCAACATATCTGATTCCATGCCACTGCTAAACACACAGGATTGTCCATTACTGCACTTTTTGATCTTTGATTTTTTTTTTTGGGGGGGGGGGGGGGCGTCACCATAGTACTTACAGATAAAATGATACAATAACACTCAGAAAAACATCGAAAATATGAAAATAAAAATATGAATCGATTATGTCATGTGGGTTCGCACAGAGGTCCGGCCGCTACCTCTGGCGACCCATGGAGCACATGGTCATGATATTGATATCATTATATTTCATTGAGCCTTGTTTCCGGGAAATAAAAGTAAGGTACGTCTTAAAAAGAAAAAAATCCGCCTGAGAATAAAATACAGTACACATTATGGTCAGTGACATACTAGATCATGAACAGAGCATATTTTGATTTGTGTTTTCATCTGCTTTCCAAGAAATCAACGTCCGTTAACAATAGACAGACGGAACGTGTGTATACTTTTTCATCTTTGTGGGCAAGTGTGGCATTTAGCACAATACAGGAAACGTGACCGGGCTGATTCTCGCCAAACCGGCAATCTTCATCCCAGAATGCGGAATTGACTTGAACGGTATTTCCAGTAAAAACAATATTCGTGCCAGGGGGGTGAGTAGAAGCTTTGCGGATACCAATAGCAACACGCTCCATTACTTGAATAAACATGATGCCACGTAGCTGAGTAACTATGGCTTATGATCACACCCTCTATTACCTGAATGAAAAATGATGTCAGGGACTTGAGCTGAGGCTTTCTGCACCTTTATGATGAGACCTTCCATTATTTCTTTTGCTGTCCAAATTGGGCTATTTACTTTAAACATATATATTTTCACTGGATTACCCAACAGTACATAAAATATAACTAATCTAGGGGTTCTCCAGACACGGAGACGCACAAAATGATATGTACAAGACGCATAGAACAATACAATATACAAACATGTAACTATGCACTCAGGTAGACACGCTGTAAAAACAATTAGACGGCAAACTCAATATTTAACAATCTAACATAAATTTTTAATTTTTTTAAATTTTTTATTTTTTTTAACAGATAATTATATTTTTAAAAGAAACACCGTAAGAGCTTTGGGAAACTTTTGTAAGTGGCGGCACCCTATCGGGTTGCTACCCTGATTTTATACATATATTACTGGTACAATTCTTTTTCGTTTTTAGTAATTATATATATTAGGTGGGGTTTTTTTTATTGAAAAATTTTACATCTTGAAAGTGATATTTTTATTGATATTGATAAATTATTTTAATTTAATATCTCTGGGACCGCTATGGAAATAAGCCAAGCTTAATTGCTAGCTTTTTAGCGCTATTCCCTTCATATAGTTTCAGGTTATAATATGCCTTATTTTTTTTATTGGCTATGACGCGTATTTATATTTTAATGTCGTACTGTCTTATGTTTAGTTGTACCTGATCTATATGATGAATAAAATCAATTAATCAATCAACAGATGTTATGCTCGCGGCACAGCGCATGCGCCCATTTTTTTTGAAGCGCAGTGCATTGTGGGCTTATTTGTAGTATGCGAGCGGTAAATTGGTAATGGCGATGGTAACAACAGTTAATTAGCACTATGAAGAACGAACAAGTTGAGTCGCCCACGTTGGATATATTAAAAATTCCAGGAGCAATATTGTTAATTTATAATATATCAAGTAGGCCTACTACCAACACTATGAAACAAGACGTATACGGGAAATATTTGATATCCCAGAGAGTTTATATATCAGAGACCAAGACTACTGAGAGTATTTCCTATAGTCTCAGGCTATATATATCTTTCTGCCGCCAGGAAAATGTAAACTGCAAACACGGTGGCCGATGGTCGGGACAAATTTACTAAATTTGCCAGAGCTTCCTGCACGTGAAATATTTCTAATCCATGTTTCCCTAAGTTGTCTATCTTTCGGAAAGACATAACATTTACATTCTTTGTCTCAAGCCGAATTTTTGTAGCAACCTGGGACACAACAAGTGAACCCTCCCATGACGATCTGTGCTGTATCAATGGCGTAACGCTATATGGGTTCAGTAACAGTACTACAAATAAGCCCATAATTCCAGTTTGCAAGATGGCGCTAAGTCATTCAAAATGGCGTCCGCGCATAAGACCTATTGAGAAACATGCATATATACACGAATATACCTAGTAACAAGCTAATGCATCCTCAACGCAGGGAGCGACTGAAGGGGAGGTTATAGCTTGCTGGGCGCGGCCGAAGTACCCTGGCTGCAAACTCACGCTGCCACTGTTGCGCCGCCAGTGCGCCCAGTTGCTCGGGTGTTCCTTCTCGCCTTGTCATTGTCGACCCACCCGTGGAGTGTTGACCCACATGTGGCAGCATTATACATGTATTCTTACAGACCTGGATAAACCAATGATCTGAGGAATGAATATGCAAATGAGACACGATAGAGAACATGGTAGTATTAAAGGTACATACGTTGAACATACATGTACAAATACACTGCAATGCCAATGGTATATGCGGGTAATGGTAATGTGCGGAACGGAACCGCCCAGAACCACTCCTTCCGGCAGTTCCGGCATATTATACGCCGGAACGGCCCCCGCTCGTCCCTTGCGCTTTATTGGAGCGTATTTCGCCCTCCTACCTCACACTTTTGTCTTTCTTGTCTGATAATGTAGAGTACTTGAAGTATATAATAAAAGACATATACAAGGTAAATGCACATCACTCAATCGCCGGAACGGCTCGTTGGGCACTGGGCAGCCAGGGGTTCAGCATACAAGAAACTACAAAAGTAGTTCGTATTCACAAAAATGGTTGGGCTACATGTGTGTGTTTATCATTCCATTATATTTAACAACAATAACTTACAAAAAAAAATTTTGTTCATGTTATATGTCAAACTTGAACCGTAAAATTAACTCAACCTACAGATTCGAATCTCAATCAACACCCAAAATGGCGGACCTCTCGATCGAGCGATATGTGGTTAACCCGGTAGATTTTATTCAATACATATTTAAAGCTGACCACATTTTCAGAAAAGAAGGACGTACATTGTAAGTGTAGGGAAGGTTTGGGAGGACCAAAGAAGTGAAGAAAAAGCGCGAAGGACAGGGGAGTACCGTTACGGCATATATTTGCCGGAACGGCGTTCCGTTCCGCATATTACCATGACCCGGTATATGCTGATTTCGAGATACGTATATGGGATAAGATACTGCCCAGTTACAATATGAATCGCCGTGTTTTAACAATAAAATTTTGCATTGCTATGAAAATGACTGTATTGCATTCCTCTGAAAGTTCTTTACTCCCTAACAATAAAATACTACATAGTCTGTCACTTGCAACATGCATTATAAGGTTTGGATTAACACCAGGGGCTTACAAAGGAGTGATGGTAAGCAGGAGCTTCTTTCTTTCCTGGACATATTTAGGACAGTAGTCGAGTAGAGACACAAGTGTTTAAAATCCTCAGTTGGGTGGGAGCAGGCACAGGTTGGCTGTTGCATGATATTTAATTTATGGACATCGGAATAATGTCTAGAGAATCCTAATCGTAACTGGTTATGACAGATGCTAGCAAATCGCTGACCATGGGAGTAGAAATCTGGAGCAATGTCGGCCGCTAGCAGGGTGGCTTTAAGTTTCGACTTCAAGATTTGAAGGGAAAGGGAGTTACGGATATCAATGGGGAGATTATTCCATAGTTTGGTGGCATCAGGGAGAAAGGAATCTTCAAACCGTTGGGTACGGCATTTGATGAGGCGCAGGTTGCTGATAGGCCTATGGCAGAGCGTACGACCAGCAGTGGCCGGGGCGCGAGGTATAAGGTTGGATAGATAGGAAGGAGTTAAGTTAAAATACATTTTATGGAAAAGGATTAATTTGAAATATTTGCGTCTGCTGGCTAGTGTAGGCCAACCAAGTTCATCTAAGAGTTTGTTATGACAAGTGTGCTTTAGTGCGTCAGTGCATATTTTAGCTGCCTCGTACTGAAGAAAATCGCTCAGACCTTGCCACAATTTTCAAAGATTACACAACCATATTCAAGAATTGTCTGAACCATTAAAAAATATGATCTTTCCAGTATTTTTCGGGATATCTTAAATTTGAATCTTCAAAGAAGTCCAATGCGCTGGCTGGCTTTGTGATGCGTGTAACATGAGCACGCCAAGAAAGATTGTTGGCTGGAGTAATTCCAAGGTGAGTATGGGTGTCTTCCGGGACTTCCCTTTTTATGGCGGTAACACGTAGAAGGACAGGGGGATGATGAGGTTAATTGATTTTGGACGAGAAATTTAACTGAAATGGATTTTATGGCATTAAAAACGATGCGCTATAATTTACCCCAGTGGTAGATGATTGAAAGATTTGTGTTCAAGTGGTGTGCTGAGTCGGTAGGGTTTTGAACTATCTCAAGTATACTAGTGTCGTCGGCGAAGATGCGGACATCACAGGTCAAGTCATCTACAATATCATTTATATAGACAAGAAATGATAAGGGACCCAGAATTGATCCGTGAGGTACGACGGCCTGAACGGAAAGCCAAGAGGAGGTTCGCCCGTGGATAATAACACGTTGAAAGCTGTTTGAGAGGTTACTATTTATCCACCTAAAAAGTCCTTCAGATAACCCCAGTTGTCTTAGTTTGAAGAGGAGGCCTACATACCACACTTTGTCAGAGGCTTTCGAGATATCAAAGAATACCATTCTGGCCTCCTTGGAATTTTCAAGCCCATTGTAGATATTGTGGAGAATACTTATTGGTTGGTTAGTAGTTGCATCATTAGCTTTAAACCCTGAGTTCTGATCGGTTAGTAGGTTGTTGCCTATTAGATATTCATAAAGAAAAATTAAAGACCAGTCGCTTGAAAACTTAAGATACGTTGCACAGCAAGGAAATTGGACGACAGTTACTCTTGATTGGTTTATTCGATTTTTTAAACAAAGGGCAGATATTGGAGCGTTTCCAAGAATCGGGAAATCGGGAAACAGTGAGAGACAGATTGAAAATTTTTGTCAAGGGCTTGAAGATGGGGTCAGCAGTATTTTTATTTAGGATAGTATTGCCAATACTGTCGGGGCCTGAGGCAGAAGTTAATCTCAAGGATAGTAAAGCTTTCCTGACACTTTCTTCATTGATTGTGAAATCACTCACTCGTGCCTCAGTACGATAGGTGAAGTTTGGCAGGGGAGGTGCACCATTATCGGCATGGGTAACGCATTGACTAGCGAAGTAAGTATTAAATACGTCACTCTTTTCGGTAATGCCAGGGATATTTTTACTGTCTTCAATAATAGGAGGTATGTCTTCATGGATTTTGCATCTAAGTAAGGACTTAGACTAGTTGCACCATTGTTTGGGATTCATATTATTTTTATCTAACTGTGTACGTAGTTTAGAAAAGTAGGAGTTTATTGAGACTTTATTGCGTTGACAACCTTATTGCGTTGCTTTTTGAAATAAGTATAAAAACTGTCAATGTTGGGTAGCATTCCTTTTTTCGGATATCTGGATTGAGACATTCATGAATCCGACATATAACATCTTGGGTTTAAAATACATCGCTCTGAGGGATGTCTGCAGTTAAAAGAAATATAAAACAAGTGCCGTACACGGCAAAGTAACGTTTTTCTATACTGTAGCTAGTATTCATATCTTTACCAATGTTTTTAAATTAACAAATAAAATTATAGGAGATTTGATACAGAGGGACCCAGGTTCTTTCCTTTTATCAGTGATAAAATATTAAAGGAAACCCCGCGTTGATTTGGAATTACAAAGGCGGACAACAGATTACCGATGGGAATGTGCTTTGGCCATTTTGATCTTATTTGCAGTATAATGGTGTCTTGACCTGAATTAATCCCGGCTTTCCGTATTACCTCATTCAACACCCTTTTTTAGAGTAATGAATGCTTGTGGTAAATGCTGTAATCCAAATGAAGGATGCTATATTGACTGTATATGAAACATGCGTAATGCATAATCATGTCCGCTTGATAATTTTTGTTCCAGTGAGTGATTAATCCCTCACCTTAGCGCTGGTGACATAGAACTTGAATTATGAATAATGTATATTAAAGATATTAACGTGACACATAAAAAGTACGCGATACAAACCACGTGAGGAGTGGTCTGTGTGCGACTCCTAGCGGAACGCTATTTTACCAATCGAATCACTTCAACCACGTGAACAGCTTACTGCCATTAAACATTATGCTGGTTGATATCATCGTAAATATCCCTGACGCATCCCGGATTTAACCCCGATCCAACGGCTGCCCAACCACCCATCCACCCATTTTAAGGGGTATATTTCAAAATAAAATCATTAAATTTAAATAATTTTTGACTGTCTTTCGTAGACAAAGTGTATCAATTGCGTTGTTAACTGTGACTTATAGCAATTCTCATTCCGTACTCAACATGGAGAAGAATGAATATTGCAGTAAAAACAAAAACCCTGTAGAAATATATTCCATTCACAACATGCATTCTGGAACAGAAACTTTAAGAAAGGGTTTGCTTTAAAGGTCCAACGAAAAAGTTTGTCAACGTTCAACACTTCAACGTATTGAAATTGGGGTTCTTGGTTGAAAGGGCAGCATCAAACAACGACCACTTTAACCAAACCTAATGACACAAGGAAATAATGCTTTTCACCATATATTGAAATTATCATATATTTGACTCACTTCTATGGATAAAGTATACTAACTGTGTAAATAACTTTGACTTGTAGCCGTTCATGAAAATTAAGAAAAGGGAATAACTTGACGGCCTCACAAAAACGTGTTTCAAAGCGTTAAAATTGAGAGGTATCTTCGAATATGCAGCGTCGAGTAAAGATCCCGGAAAGCAAGTCAAATGACATCACGGAAATGACTAGGATTTTCGCTATTTAACTGAAATTATTACTGTTAACTCACTCCTGTAGAAATGTTTATTGACTGTATTAATAACTATGTCTTTTAGCTCTTCTCGAAAATATAGAAAAAATGCAATATTTTGAACGCCTGACAAAAATGTGTTTCAAAGTGCTAAAAATGAATGGCTTGTTTGAAATTGGGGCGACAAATAACGATGACTTCAATTAAATCTAATGACATCAAAAGATAATTTTCGCTATCAAATTGAAGCTACTAGTATTATTTTTAACTCTCTATTGCAGACAGATAATGATCACTTTAACAACATCTGATGGCACTAAAGGAAAAGTGCTTTCTGGTCATCTCTTGTTATTCGAGAATGATCCATTACTTTGGTAGGTTCTATTTGTGTAGTTTTAACTCGTTGTGTGCACGAAATAAAACGTACAATGCAAGAATAACACTGATTTGCCGGTCATTCCATTTTATAACAGTCAGAAGGTTTCTCTTGTTTAACTTAGATGATTAAGGAACATGTATTTTGCTTAAAATAGAAGCATTCAGTGAATAAACGGTCTGAAATTAATTACATTTGTAAATATGCTTAAAAATATATCATTTTGTCTAAAATGACCGTAAATACTTTCTGCTACCTTGATCATGCACACACACACACACACATATGTATATATATATATATATATATATATATACCCTGGTCCACCACAAGGTACACCTCTGATTTAAAAATAATATGAAGCCTCTCAGCCAAAATTCAAAGAAAAACAAAATAAGAAAAGAGAAAAAGAAACTGGACACGCATTAATCACGTCCTGATCACAGAAAGCCACTTTCCAATAGGGTTTTATCTCATCTTCCACATACATTTATTACAGCTGCGGCCAAGCCTGTCAAAGATATCGGATTGACGTCATCGCCTGGTGCACAACTCCGACGACATCCAAATGTAGATATATACTTGCTATATCAATGTTCACAACAATATATCAATATTAGAATTTTTTCCCAGTGGTACCGTGTTTCATGGTGGACGGACTCTTGGACAAACGGAAGGACGAGTTTAATGTAATCCCTCATAGCATGATGAAATGAGCTATGACCAAAGATGATTTTTGAGCTAATGTGGGAATTAGGGAAAGCAAAGTGGACCACTGTTGTTATATTAATTCATATAATTTCTACGCAGTGTTAGATGCAACACGTTACTTTTTAATATGAATTATGTTTACCCCTTTAAGGTCAAAGCATCGGACGAAGTCGAGACTTCCTCTCGGTTCACCCTAAGCGCGCATGGTGCCGGTATGTTTTCCTTTGAAGTTTTATTGAAAATATTTTGAGAGATGACAATGTTGCAAAATCGATGAAGCAGACGACATTTGTAAATGCATATCACTGAAGACCTGATTGAGCGGGAAAGCATAACATTACAGTTCATCAGGATGGGAAAAAATGAGATCAAACTTCCATCTTTTTATATGTTGCAAATGTGCTGTAGTTTACAAGCCTCTGCAGTGCACTATTGCCACTGCCGCTGATATACAGGATGGAGTATATACTTAGAGGGAGTTGTCAGGTGTTTACTTTCCGTGATCTGCAAAATGAAATATATATATATATATATATATATATACTGTAAATTGCTTTAATTTCGCTGTATTCTTATTTTCGCTTATTTCGCTAATGGCACAAAACCGTGAAAATAAAAACACAGTGAAATAGTATTTTAACATTGTTTGAATGGGAATTATGTCCAAAACAGTGAAATTAAAACTACAGTGAAATGTGAAAAATACAAAAACCGTGAAAATTTATACACGCGAAAATAAAACAATTTACAGTATATATATATATATATATATATATATATATATATATATATATATATATATATATATGTGTGTGTGTGTGTGTATGTGTGTGTGTGTGTGTGTGTCTTAATGCAAGTAAAAATAACGAGAGCTCCAAAAATCTATCACGCTGTTGGCTTGCGGATTAATGAGTTACGCCTTACGCTGAAGCAATGAAAGGATGGAAAGTAATTTTCATATAATGTACTTTTTGAAGAGAAATGAAACATCTTGTCCGGCAAAACAAGGCCTTATCTTTCATCGAACGATTTTTACGCTTCCCATTCTGCACAGCGTTAAGTTCTTATAGAAGGACGTTGATTGAGGCCATTGGTGTGTTTTGTCGAAAATGTGTGTGTGTGTGTGTGTGTGTGTGTGTGTGTGTGTGTGTGTGTGTGTGTGTGTGTGTGTGTGTGTGTGTGTGTGTATCTATGGAGGTAAGTAGGTAGGCAGATATATATCGGAAATCTCTGGCTCCAGATGAAAGAATATTTCCGGATAACCTCGGAACGCACGAGTGATGAAAAAATGTTGCGTATTCCCTAACGTTAGGAACTGTCACTCAGGTGTTGTCCAAATACGTTATATTTATGATTACTATTGTCCAAATATGGCCCTTTTGTCATCTTTGCCGTACTTTCACGTTGGTGTCATATCATATCACTGAATTCTATTCTGTGTTACAACATTGAATAAGAGCTACCTGATGGATTTTTCCCTTGCTACCAGTCATATTTGTAGCCAATTCCAGGAGCAAAATATTCATCGTGCTCAGTTCTGGGGATGCACGATCATTTGACAACCATATCATGTGATGGAATATGCAAGAAGTACATAAACAATATCCTGATCTTTATCTTTTAAACCGTGAAACTTTTACTGTAGTAACATTTTAAGTTGCGTGCTGGGGCCATGACAACCACATTTTGTTGCTTCCATTTTCTGATGAAATTAGATCACTTTCTTGTTTAGTGCCATAAATATATAAAAAAAATGTATTTTATCAATGAACAATGCAGCAAATTGGGAGTAAAACTACATTTGGCGACCCCACTTTAGTGCAAAAGTGACATTAGACAGTTGCCATGCTAACCGCTTGCTGATCCTTGCATATTTGAATCCCGATGTTAACTTTGTTTCATGAAACCTTGAGGTGAAGGTGTTGTCACGTGACAGTTCGCCTTACATCACCAGGTAGACATCTTTCATCCTTTTACCAGAAAATGGCGCTCTCATACAAACATCATACATTGACTTTGCCTCCCAAGCATCCCCCCCCCCCGACTTGTTATTGCTTTCAGGAGGATCCTACGGAGGCAAAAATTGAATGCATCATAAGAAATTTGCAAGACATATGAACAAACAAGAGGACTGTGACAATCTTGTGTTCAGCTGTGCATGCACAGAAAGATAATTTAATGTCAGTTCTTATCTCATTCATATAGGTGGCTTTCCTGCATCTCAACGTCACAAGAAAATGTATATATATATATATATATATACATATACATATATGTATATGTATATATATATATATATATACATATATTTATTTAATGTCAGTTCTTATCTCATTCATATAGGTGGCTTTCCTGCATCTCAACGTCACAAGAAAATTTCTGTGGATTTGATATACGGGTGATAACACAATAACTGTTCGAGCAAGTACTTGGCCATTAGGTATTATGGTGGACCTTTTCATTTAGGTGACGCTATAAGGTAATTTTGGGGAAGTCCGTGTTTGCATTATAATAAAAGAGAACTGGGTGAGTTCGAAATTTGATATCAAGAATATCTTGGTGAACTTGAATACGGGAAGTAAGGAATAAAAATGATTGATGTGCTTTGAATTAATTTTCAGCGGATAAATTAAATTTCATGTCTTTATGATTAGAACGGCAATTATAAGCTGAGACTGTGATGGGGGCCATGGTCATTTGTCTTCACAAGGTACAGGTCGCGACAAAGTCCTTCCTCTAACCTGCTTTTTCAGAGCATTACATTAGTTAATTGTATTTCGGAAAATAACTTGAGACCTAATTGACCCAGGAGTTTAATGTTGCACATAGTCCTGTCTGATACCACCGAGGCTAAGATTGTGTTTCCGTACATGGATCGAACGCCACGAAACGGGGCAATTTTGCTGAATAAATGTGCCCAGGTTTGGATTTATGTCAAGTATGATAGGAATATTCCTTTAGCTGGTATCTAGGGAAAAAACGGCGACTGTCTTGATATAAAAAGAAATCAACAAGGTAACTCTCAGCACTTGAACGCGAGATTTTACTTGAGAGACGTTAACGGCAAAGTTCCTCCATGTACATGCATGGTGTTCAGCATTATTCTTTATCTGAATTTGATAAGCAGTACATATTTTATATATTGCACATTACTGTTCACATGTTTCTGTAGACAGTGTTACCACGCCCTTCTACTTTTGTGTACTTTTAAACTTTTATCCCCAACTGATCGTAGCAAAGGTTGACTTGTATCATTCCATGCCTTAAAACAGATACAACCTTAAACCATTCCCCTTGAATTAACTGAGTCAACAGCTTTCCTTAACGTGGATTGGGTGCTGAGGGCTGAAGCCACCCGAAGAAAAGCTATAGAGTCAGTCAAACATTTTGGAGCAGACGACAGTTTACTGCAGCCAGTTTGGGGCGGTTTTTAATGGCGAATGTTGAATGCATTTCTAAAAACATCAAAGAGTCATCCACTCCTTACTTATATATCACGTCCACTAGCGGAGAAAATGTAGCGTTACTTCTACACTGTGTGATTAAATCAGAGCCAATGGCAATATCATTAGTCAACCGTGTTGTCATTAAAGTTGTAACACCAGTGAATACCAAGTCGTACATTATACACTTAAGTCTGACGATCTTAAGATTATTATCCATTGGAATTCTGAAAGGTCTGCAGGCGTGTTTTATTAGTTTTTCCTTTTGGTGAGTGAAATGGGAGCCATATAATTCTATGAGGATGCCTCGGTCACATACAGAAATATCTCCTGAGCACGAGGCATTCAGTATGCATATACAGACTCCCCCCCCCCCTCAAAAAAAGAAAGAAAAAAAGAAAAAGAAAAGAAAAAAGAAAAAGAACTAGGAAAGGACACCCGACCCCAAGGAAAAAAAGTTTTATTATACAAGTCGGAGAACAAGCTCAAGTTTGCAGCCTGGAAAATGCATTTCAAAACAGTCTTTAAGATCATAACTTCATCTCGTAGAACATAAAAACATTTGGAGACACTCACGTGTGTTTCATGTGATCTTCAGAATGTTGTTAAGTTCCTCTGGAGGAAAGTGTACATGTTTTGGGGCAACAAGCGTATGCCATAAACTCGACTTCACAAAGGACTACATGCAGATAACAGACCTACTAAAGCTAAGTCTCCATCAGGTTTCGCCGCGATTCAATTATTGATGGTTGAGATAACATTTTTGAGCTATATGCATGCAAAATTTTCTTGTATTAAAGCGCCAAAGTATGCTGTAAATGACAACAGTTGTTCTCTACCGTCGACATTTTGAGCAACGAGAGAGCCTGAAAATTATTACACTGAAAGGCAATGGATCCTTAAAATTTAACCAATTGAACATACATACATACATACGTACATACATGCATGCACGCACACATGCATACGGACATACATACATGCATTCATACATACATGCATACATACATGCATACATACATACATACATACATACATACATACATACATACACACATGTATGTGCACGTTTCATACACGGAGATCTTACTTAAAATTAGGCTGCGAACTTATTTCAGCCGTGATATAATATTTCAGCAGAACTCTTTGGATAAAAAGATAACTAGGCTGAGTCACAGATAATGTTCCTATATAATACAAAGAGAAACTTAACACACCTAAATCTGTAAGCCAATGTACCGTTTGAACACTATCAAGTCCAACATTCTAAGAGCAAAGTCCTATTCCGTACCATTAACTGAAAAATAGCATAGTTTTAAATCATTATAGCAAATAGGGGGGATCTGGGTTAGTTTAGTTTCTTGACCCACAGGGTTTTGTTCCCATGGTGCATGTTTGTGACACCTAACAGCCCATGCCATTGGAGGTCAGGTGGGTCAGTAAATCCCATTACATTACAGTGAACCTGAAGGTTTTACCATGCATATGATGACGATTTTTGGCATTTTCATCTTCTAATCTACATGAAGTACATATTATTATCTTTCAAATACACACAAGTGTGATAAAATGAAAGTTTAATTCGTATTTGGCAACATGTAGAGATGTTAAAATTATATCTGCTAATGCCCCATGTTAATCGATGGAGAAAAAGTGAGGGTCGTGAAAAGTGACCACACGATGTGGGCGGTCAACCATGAACAGGATGGGCAGCGCCACCTTCAGGCTAATTTAGAACTAACCGAAATGTAGACAATTAATTTATGAAAGGAACAAATCATATTCATAAAATTTGGCTATAACAGACAGCTTAAGAAAATAACACAGCCTCAGATCTTCTCAAATTGAGCAAAGAAATTTATATAGAATTCCTTAGTGTCCTTCATCGGACATGCTGGTTTAACGTCCCTGTCATTAATAATCCAGCTTGCATAAGCACCAAAACACCTCCTTTGCAACAGACATTTTGTCAGGTCACAAATTGCAAAGCTGATTCAATTTTTACGTTTGAGATACTGAAGTATGCCATTTAAGGCGTATGAAAATAAGGAACATTTAGACACTTTTCATGCAGCCCACGGCGTCCAGGGAAAGGAGGGTTTTAAATTTTATTTATTTATTTATTTATTTGCTTGCTTGTGTGTTTGTTTGTTTGTTTGTTGATTTATTTATTTATTGATTTATTTATGTTTGCATATCAAGAAAATAAATAGAATATGAATATTTTGATATTTCTGTACTATGTTGTCTATGGGTAAATTCAATGCAAATTGAAATTTGTATTTGATCGTACTTTATCGACCCTTGTTTTTTGTATATAAGTCATTGGCTCGGTGTTGCAGTTTGCGTTGATAGAAGCATTGTCAGATGCATGTATTGTGCGTGCAAATATTGTTATTATCATAAGGATCTCATCAGAATGCCGTTCGGTGGCTATGACCTTCTAGCGTATCTGTGATACCGTTAAACGGACGACATTAACCAGACAGAGACATATAATGAACGAGAACGGGAAAGGTAAAATTACAAGTGAATTCTGTTACCTAGGCAATGGATTCAATTAACGCTGTGACTATTAGGTGGAAGAACTCACTTGTAACGTTTTACTGTGTCCATTTTTCTGTGTACATGCAGCAGATCTGGTAATGGTAAGGTGGCACAGTATACCAATATCAAGGGACTGACGCATCCGTCTCGGTTGTACTGACCAGTCTCAATAGGTATACTGACAGTAAACACTCATTTTTTGTGTATTTGCTCCTATAAATTTGGTCCGCTGCGATATGTGCAAACTGTATCTCATATTTATAACACATAAACAGACAGAGTACATGTACACCTAACTGGATGGAAAACGTCTTTAGATACCGCTGCTGAAAAGAACGCTACTAGGCTATTGGTATATAGCATTTGGACATAATGTAGAGAGAAAGTTTGAGGATTTTGTTTGGTCTGTGAAACCGTTTTAGTTGGTCAATAGTTCGGGATAGCGTGTTGATCCTGAAAAGTTTTTACTTGAAAGCGTGTCTTGGTGGATTGCTAGCGATTTTGCCTCCACCTCCTGTTCAGAGAGCACAGGGAACGGTGCATTTTGCTGGCTTCTTCATGCTGCGAAAGGCTGGCTTTAACATTCCAATAATCCGCACCCCCCCCCCCCCCGTCAAACTGGGAAGTCGGCTTAGCCCTTGTGAACCTCAATGCCAGACTCAACGATCACCAAATTCTGAACTTTATCCCTTTGCTACGACACAGTCTTTATTCTGCACTCGATTAAGCACGAACCGTTGTTGCTTGATCGCACTCTTAAAATTACTGTGGTGCACCCAATTCTATATAAAACAAAGTATTTATCATACTTCATGTTCAGCTAATGGAAACATGCAAGAGCATGCAATGTGTTAGGAAACAGAATACATATGCTTGCATTAAAACGCCTTCATGTCAGAAGTAAGAGGCATGGAAATCACGTGAGGGGATAGCACATGCACACGTATTCTTGAATAGGAACACTTAAGAGG